>CP139506.1:202340464-202645757 GCA_021014915.2 Artemisia tridentata subsp. tridentata
CTGCCCTAGAGTCATGTCAGAGGTGCGTCAATGACATGGACATGAAACCCTCATGCCTAGTGATTGGATCGGACATCAAACTGTAGGTCAAAGGTCAGACGTACTATCAAATAATCAAAAGGTCATATCCTAAGGGTACATGGCAAGGGTTCATGTCAATCAGTTCTGAATTAAATATCATAGGTTCAATTTAGAATTTATCGGATTAAATTTTATATCAAAGTTTAAGTTCAGATTAAAAGGACTATATCAAATGGTTCAAAAGAGTATGACAAGAGTCTATAATCAAAATTTCATAGTAACAGTTTATTTAAAATGTTTCTATTTAAAAGTCCTTTTAAACAATCCTTCAAAATTGGTTTTCATAATAACGGATCTTACAAAATAGTTTTCATAAAAATAATCTTCCAAATCTTTTAGTAATTTCCATTAAAAGTGATATTACTTATTTTAAAGTAGCTTTTCCCAAAACGTTTCATATGTAGTTTAAGAACGGTTCAAAATCAATTAGGTTTAAATAAGGATTTAACAGATTAAGGTTTATATCAAAATCAATTTAGTTTTATAGCAAGTATATTAGATTAAGATTCAAAACAAGGTTCACAGATCAGGGTTCAGGACAAGAGATCAAATACAAGGTTCATCAAGGTTCACAAAACAAAAGATCACATGGAAGGTTCACAAACAAGAGATCACATGAAAGGTTCACAAACAGCAGGGAACATAGCAAAGGTATAGGGGATCCTAATAAGGAAAATGAGAACTGAAGGAAAAGGGAAATGAAAGACCCTTACTGAAAGAGGGCAGAATATCTGTACCTTATTTGAATGCAAGAACACAAGAGTAGCAAAACTGACAAGGATCAAACCACTCCCTCTTCAAACCTAAAGGAGTAGAGGACAGAATTTCAAAGGGGTTTCAGTTATCTTTCCATTTTATATAACTTTTTATTTTTAGTAACTTTCCAGATTTAGTAAGTTATTAATATTACCGATTAGGTTAAGTCCTTATTTCAAGATTATTATGGAATTAAAAGTACATTTTATCAGGTTACAAAAGTTTAAGGATAATTATGACAAGTTTCCCTACCTTAGGGTTTTAATTGTAATTACACCAAAGTTAAAGGTCTAAAATGAAAATACCTCAAGTTACTCATTTAATAAATACTCAAGTTATCCAGACTTACACTCTTAACCCTTTAAGTTTAACAATATACAATTTATACCCCTTAGTTATCATATTTCCAAAACGAACCCTAGATTTACATAATTTACAAATTAAACCCTACAATATCTATATTTACCAAACAAGCATTTTATTTTACATAATTACAGAATGTAACATCAGAATTAAGTATATTACAGATTAGATCCCTCAGAATTTATTAATTACACAATCGTTCCCTTAACTTTACAAAACTTACAATTTAAATCATAATTTATTTATAGTTACATATCAAGCCCATAAATACTCAAAATTACACATTACACCATTAATGACATTATTTACACAAAATAACTTCAAGTTTCCAGAATTTACATTTTTAGTCCCTCTACTTAATTAATTACAATTCGTACCATATAATTATAATTAATTCATTTTCTTGCAATATTTACACCTAGGACCCTCAAGTTATATTTTTCCTACATTCCTACAGACTTATATAACATTTCAAAAATAACCTACAAGTTTCAAAGTTGGCAAAACATACCCTTGTACTTTTAAAATCCAATCGTATATACCTTTTTATGTGCAAACTAAACCCTAACTTTAACCAATCATTAAACCATCATGACACAATCATCAAATGCATTTATTAGTCAGATCCAAACAACAAAACCCTAACCCTAATTCGATTTAGGGTTTTCTCTAATTTTTCTTTATTTTTCTCTTAGATCCGATATAAACAAAATTCGAGATCAACTATTCTAGGCTTCCACAAATCACATGGATATTTTTCCTAGCTTATTTTAATGTCAAAGAGCATATAAAAAATATGGTTGCACCTCAAAAAATTAACATAGTATAATTTACGAATTAGGTTTGTTTTATGCATTTTATTTTCGTACGCCATAATAAACTTGCATGATTCATGTTTCTTATTTTTATTAGGTTATATTCGACCCATAGATCACTATAAAAATGCTGGATAATTTTTAGAACGTAAGAATAAGTCGTGTGGATTTATACCTCTCGTACGCAATAGTCGAACACAACAATTGCACCCCGATCGAACGAAGCCTTACTCAAGCCAAATATTATTTTTCGTAGCCTCCTTACACCTCAATGAACTCCAGAAAATTTCTTGCTCAGGTCCAGAAGTTCGAATGAGGGTTTGAGGGATTTTAGTTTTGTCGATTTAGGGTTTTTGGCAAAATAGGGTTTTATAAAATATGTGTTTTGTATTTATACTTAAATAAACCGACCTAGGGGGCATGGGATCCAGAATTTCGGCCCAAAATATTATCACAAGGTCAAGTTTGATTTGGTGTACAATTCCTTATTTTAGTTTGTATTTATCCTAATTTAATTTGGTTTTATAAATATATATAATATAATTATATATTTTCGGATTGTATATATATATATGTATATGTGAGTTAATAATTTTTTTGGACATTCAAAATAATATAAGGTTGTCCCAGAAATTAATTTACTTGATGTGTAGATCGTTTTCAGAAGTTTGGAATTGTTTCAAAATTTTATAAGTTATTTATTTAGGTTTTATGGTTTCAGGGGTAATTTGGTCTTTTATAGATCATCTGAATTTCAGGTATTACAACTTCTTCCCCTCTAAAAGAAAATTTTTCGTCCTCGAAAATTGAGGTGAAACGAAATGAAAACACAACTGACTGTGAACAGGAATGTGAAAGACTTGGTTCTTATGACTCTATGTTGTAGGTCAAAACTTCGGTTTCCTCAAAAGACACATCATACCGAATCCAAATCGAAAGAAAGATATATCGAACGTAACGGATGATAATCGGATCTTTTCGAAAAAGACGCAGGAAATACATGGGATTTTGACGGATGGGTCATCCCCCAGGATTTGATTTGACAAGTCAGAGTAGAACGTACGGAATAGATTATCGATAACATCAATTGGCAAAAGTTCTATAACAGGACCTAAGATTATTACCGAAAATTCTTAGAGGTTAGCAGAATGCGTGAAGAGAATCCAGACATGTCGATTTATCTAACGGTGACAGCAGATTACGCGTACATTTAGGATGAACTTAAGGTCCCACTAATGCGGATAATCTCAAACAGTTATCAGAACTTCTAAAGTTCTAAGGCACTTCTCGAAATATCCGATGCCCACAACAAGTGCACGTTATATGATGTAAGTATTATCACGTTGGCCAGACGTCATAATACTGGCATCATATAAATATGCCCTCATGATGGTCATACTTGATTTCAAGTCGTGAACAAACTAACTTATCTTATTCCACCTAGTCTTCCTACGGTCTCAGAGGTCATCAAAATTAAATACCCTAACTAAGTGGAGAACGAATCACTCGAAAGAGTTAACGAAAATCCCAGAATATCTATCAGAATTTGGTACTTCGTTATAAGTATCAAATCATCCATCATTTGCCAAAATCTCTCAAAACAAGTCATCACCGAACATACGAAAAATGAATGCGAACAGGAATGCTTCTAGGAAACTTAAATCATTTGGGGATCTTATTACGAAACTTAAGTAAGTCAACGGAGTGAAAGTTAGTCGCCAAGAACTTCGGCCTTCATAGAATTAATTCCCCCAACCATAAGGGTCTGTTCCAAAAATCCGCTCATTCAACACATCCAATCTCTTCAAGTCCGGTTAATCTATCTTTATCAGTCCATCAATCGGGAAGTGAAACCAAAATCGGAACTTGTGTTTGGTTCTTCGAGCTTTCTGCAGTTCTTCTTGAAATGTGATGGAGTAATGTGAATTCTAGCATGCTCTTCATCATCCAGTCTGCTTCCGCTCTCAACTCATCTTAGTACAACCAAGATGAATAGGAAAATTTGACTACATGTCTTCATCAGCTCCAGGTATGCCATCTTGACCAAATTTCTTCTTCTGCATCGCCAACACTTCTACCTTGTAAGGAATGTCTTCACTCTTCAGTGTAGCCGCCGTTGTTAACAACTCCAGGTCAGGCAGCGAAATGATTTTTTTGGTATGCTTCTAGTTGGCTCAACAAATATCAATCTCTCAGACTGCACAATGATCGACGGATTTCCTAACAAAGTGCAAAATGATTCTCATGTTCTTCCTCGTCTCCGAACGCACTATTAAGTCATACAATGACCATTTGTCCCAGTAATCACGAAAAACTTAATTACCAATCTTATAAGCAGTCAGAGCTTTAGCTAATACTATTAGCGTTACTAACCGTCATAACAGTCGTTTATGGATTCGGAAGGCGATTTCAAAACTAAAATTAATTAATCCCTCGAAAAGAAACTTCACGCTCTAAAATTAAACAAACACATAATCGTTCAGGTGGAGGAATATCGGTTTCTAACAGTAATACGGTTCCGCTATCTCCAGTCACCATCCTTCTTTATCGCGAACGAAACTAAAATACGCCCAGAAGATACAATTAAACAAATTACTTCCCGATCTTCGGTTGATGCTCTTTTCGGTTGTTCAACCGACTGGTATGATCCCGAACATATCTGAAAGACACCTTCACTTGGTGACTAAACATCTCTCGGTAACTTGTCAATTCCTACTTCACGCTTCGGTGGACAACTTAGTGGTTCAACCAGGAATTATATTCAGAAACTCAGGGTGCCCAATAACTCTCAAGATGAGGTTCATTCCTCAGTGTACGAAATGGGTTCTAGGAAAACTTCAGTACTCGAATTTCTAAGGAGGTATTTTTAATGGATGCCAGAAAACCAAGGCAACCATGGGAAATCAAGTTCTAGCTTTCATAGCCGAAATGAGCTCGACAGACTTAGAAGGTTGAGAACCATGATAGACACATATCAACATAATTTATTCCAAAAATTGCTCAAGCCTTATTATTAAATATTCGGGAAAACCCACAATCCAATGGAATCCGTACAATATTAATGTCAAAAGAAACCTAAGACAAAATTTTAACAGTAATAACACACATGACTCGAGCTCTATTTCCATGACTAGATCGTGTTACTCGCAGTGGACTCCAAGTCTGAATCCAAGTTCTACGTCAATTACACAAAGTAATGATACAAGTCGATACATAGTTGGCTAGTCCATAATCATTCCAAAATAACCCATTAAATAAAGGTAGCTAGAGTTAAGAATTAACAAAAAGATTACATAATTAGCTACCATAATGTTTAGTAATGAATACCAAAAATGGGTTAAATGGATGACTCAAATAATTACGCGTTAGATGGCAAGTTAACTTGTTAGACTAGCATTTTCTCTCTTCAATTCAGCGATTTTAGATTCGCTAGCTTTAAGACTAGCATTCTCCCTCCTCAATTCAGCGATTTCGTATTCATTATTGCTTTCATTGTTGGCTGAAGTGGATGCATGAAAAGTAGATTGCTTGGTGGATGGTTTTACCTGCTTGTGTATATTTTCAGCTTCTTTAGTATGCCCAATCCATAAACAGTTTTTTGTGGATCACCAGTCGCATTTACCCAAGCCTTGGCATCGAATTGAGGAGGAACAGGAAGTGGTAGATTAGCATCAGTCACAATCCCTTCATTAGTTATCTCAACTTCAGATGTATTTTTTTCTTTGACTATGTCATGATACTTAGAATGAACATACCCAACGGAATTCAGCTTTTTGAAAGGGTCGATGTACACATAAGTTGCATACCTGATCATTTAGTGAATAATAACAGTTAGTGTTGATGTACACATAAGTTGCATACCTGATCATTTAGTTACTAGTTAACAAACAAAAAAGTTACTAAGCCTACTGCTCATGTACTGATGTACATATGTTAATCTTTTTGTCTCTAAGTCTACTACACTTTTTTGTTTCTATGTCTACATGTAATGATGTACATATGTTAATTTAATGGCAAATTTTTTGTTTCTAAGCTTGCTGCACTTTAATGCTCATGTACATATGTTAATCTTTCTAAGCCTACTGCTCGTGTACATATGTTAATTTTTTTGTCTATAAGTCTACTGCACTTGTTCATTTGTAAGTTCACATGTACTGATGTTTAAATGTTAATTGAATAGCCAATGTTTTGTTTCTTAGTCTACATGTAATGATGTACATATGTTAATTTAATCAGTAGAGATTGAGACAGTAAAGTGAGACAAGCAACTCGCCACAACCTGACAACCCAAACCACCCGTTTTTACCCGAGTTGAGTTTTGAATTTCTAAAAGTGACCCATAACCCGAACCGATTAAGAACCAGGTCATGGGTCACTTTTTAAAAAGTGACTCGTACAAATTTTGGTACTTAACATACACTAATACACACCCCATCCACCATAAAAAAAACATTTACATACCACTTAGTTTTCTGTCCTAAAAAAGAATATTTTAAAATTTACAAATAAAATAACTTCAATTTTTGTAAATTGCTCTTTCTTTATCAAAAGATCAGATAAAGATTCTTGATAAATCATAGTTTATGTGTGTGTTAAGTCTTAAGTGCCAAATAGAACAATATTAGCATATCATTATATAAATTCAAAGACTTTATTGACTAGCATGCAAATATGCAATTATAGTTATACCTTCCATATCATGACACCAATGTCGAATTGTTTGCCATTGTAAGATGACCTTGGAGAAATTGCTGCACCTATAGCAATCTTGTTGTTTGTTTGAACAAATCCTGAGCATAGCAAGATATAGCATCCTATGGCTTGGTATGCATCAGTCTGCAAATATTACTTTGGTAATGTTGTAACCATTTCAAACCGCTGTTTCTGGTTATTGTGGTTAGTATTCGATTATGTCCGTGACTTCATCTAGCATAGATCAAGATACCATTGTTACAAGTGTTTTTCAGCTTTTCTACTTCTAGGCCTTTGGTTGATTAAGATTTTAATAACATAAACAATAATCCCAAGAACATGGTCAGGGATCACTAACTCAGTGGTTGAGTTTGCTAATCGAGATATCTCCTGACCATGTTCATCATGGAGGCTCTGAAAATAAAACATAATCCCAAGAAATGCAGCATTCAAGGTGAAGAGCACGTAGGTAGGCACACCAAATTCCTTACCAACACCAATCATTGGTGTACAAAATATGTCAACAACCAATGCACAAAGTTGACTACTTGAGTCAGACCAAATGAACCTCCCTTACAATAGGCTTGTGGCGCTCAATGACTGCCTTAGCTCGGAAGCTGGCAGATGGGCATTCTGCAAATAATTTAGGATTCAATTGTGGGAAATGAATGAATTTGGATCTTAGTCATCACCACCAGTTGAAGAAGAACTGAAGGTGTTGGTGTGATTGCTACCTATTACATCATATCACTGGGAGCTTCATGACGAGTACAGTAACGGTGAGATGGTGAAATCAATTGACCAAGAGCCTGGCTAGCTCAACAGGCTGACCAGCATGACCCATAAGAGGGGTCGGGATGCAAAACAGCTCTAGTTTCTGTTTTTCCCAAATGTTTAACGATCTGTTAATGACTTTTTTGGGGTCATATTTATAGACTAAACACCATGGTCACACACACTAAACAATACCGATTCCCTTTAGCAAGTGCCAATTATATAAGTAAAAAAAAACTGCCAATTATATGTTATAACTATTGTGTAAGCCTGCAATTATGGATCTGACATTAAAAATTATCACGTTTTTTACTAATCTTATCTATAAGTTATTCTACATGCCTCTCTCTTTGCTTAAGGGTTTATATGAGGCTCCGCTATATATAGTAAATTGCATAGACGTGATAAAAAAATATATAAAGACCTTGCTTTACAGGGCTTAAGTACTTTAGAAGCTTTAGTCAGTAATGGTTATGCAGCCATTAAGCTTTCATGTGCATGTAAAGCATAATGAGTGTGAATTAAATTAAGGTGAGGATGTTAAATTGATACCCAATCATATCAGTATAGTTGTCTTTTTGTACAAAACCAATGAACAAAAGGCAGTATAGTTTAACCAACTGATGTGCATCTAAGTGTTGCTTTGTGTGTATCGGCCATCTAGCCTTAAAAACTCAATATAGTAAGGACAAAAGGCAGTCGGTAGTCACCAAGCAACGAGTACGAATTCAAGCACCTTTATGCTGAATACTATAATCACAAGTAAATGCCAAGCTTAAAAAATGATTACACAGAAGATGTCCATAGTCTATTTATTTTGTACGCAAGCTCCTATATCATCTTCATTCAATAATCAAGAATCATATTGTTGGTCTTTCGCTTTTTACTAATCGATGTCCCTTTTCAACCCAACCCATTTTTGACCCATTAACTAGTGCGTCCATTTTGCCACCTCTAATGCATTAAGGAAAAAAGTGTCTATTACTTACAGTCCAGTAAGTGAAAAATCTAGGATAACTATCTCCATATAACTCTGGGCTAACCTAAAGGAGATACAAGCAGTTGGTCATTAGGCGAATACAGTCTGGTAAATGACATTTCTGATGTAAAATTTATGCGAAAATTCATGACTGTTACTTTATTTAAATAGATATAAGTTACCTGCCATCCAGCTTCTACTGTATTGAGATCATTTCCAAATGAACCGGATATGACTCATAACTGTGACAAACTAAACTCATATGCATCTGTAACTGCAGGCGTCCATACGTTCATGCTGGCCTTTGCTCCATAGTATTGAATACTGAATAACCAGATTCACAAAATTCACTCTATGGAACACAAAACCATACGAGTATCATGTATAAAGCTTTAATAGAGAAAAAAAAATAGAAGCACATATGGTATACACTAGTAATTAATTGATGAAAAGTTCAAAAAATTAAAAAGAAAACAAACCAACCTTAATTTCTTTTGATGACAATGATTCAAAGTGTTCGGTTGACTGCAATGAATCGAATTTTAGATGTAAAATTTTGAGGAGGTTGAAGGTTTTTTAGGTCAATTGTTTTAGGGGGAAACTTTTTTTTGGTATGGAGGGAACTTTAGAAAATTTTGATTTTGGGAGGAGGAAAATTTTACTTTGGTAAAACTAAATATTTGAAACAATTACAAAAGTTTATAAATTTATAGAGCAAAAGAAAATAAATGATACTATATGATGAATGGAAAAAACTAGAGTTATGCAAATAGAATATTAACATGTTAGAAAATGACGTAATTAGAAAAATCTAATAAATTGTGTGTGAAACTAATCTTTTGAAAACCGGGTTTTTAATCGACCCGGTAGAGTCACCGGTTCGACCGTCGGGTCAACCAAGTTTTTATATTAAAAATAATAATTTTTTTTTTCAACCGGGTCAACCAGGTTTTTTATAAAAAAAATTAAAAAAACTTAACCCGGCCGGGTTTCGAGAACCGAGGACAAGAATGACACGTGTTGTGTCATCCTTGGTCGTGTCAGCTTTCAATTGTTCACACTTACTCACTAGCTAATAAGCTCTACACTAGTCGTAGTACATTACTACTAAAATACTGGGGTCAATCAATAGGCAAATAAGATATCCATATAAAACGATAATTAAACGAATAAAACAAGGATCAATACATTAATAAATATATAACTAGGCTAACAATTAAAGTGTTTAGCCACTCATGTTTAAAGTACAGCAGACATAATGTATAAAATCATGGATGGATTAAACATTAAGTTTAATAAATTTTACTTGATGAATGACTAATAACAATCATGAATCGAAGTGAATTCTCCCTTGAAAAATGGTTAATCGTCATCTGAGAGTTGTGTGAAGTGGAATGACAAAATCAGCTGAATTATGGCTTGTATTTATAGTCTCGACTCTGCTAAGGCGTAACCATAAGTGAGGAGTTACGCCGTAGCCTCCATAATGCACAAATCATTCACCAGATGTAGCAAAGTTATGGAGTAACCAAATGTAAGAGTTACGCCATAATCGCCTCGTTAATTAATTCTTCCATAGTTGTGACATCAGCAAGATCTTTTCGAATCTCAATGCAAGTTATGGCTCAGCTCTAGCGAGGTTGCTACACCGTAATTTCTGATGACTAGACTTGGTCTCTTTCAGCAGCAAAAAGGATTACAGGGTAGCCCTTACGACCCAACTACGCCGTAATGTATGTCTGGCCAAGCATGTTTTGTATTTTCTTCAAATCAACCTTCAATTTCCGTGTCTTTTTGTTCCAATGCTCAAGTTTTACCTAATAACGAAATATGAAGCAATTAAGTACATATTCATATAAAAACATAACAAATATGAGCATTATATTAGGGAATTTGACACAGTAAAATAATAGTTCCAACAATTTTTGCAACAAAATTTCCTTTAGTCAAGTAAATTTGATTATAAAAATATTTATTGTTGGTAAATACACTTTTCGCCAACGAGAAATAAGTTGTGGGTAAAAATCGTTGGTAAATTTATTCACCAACGAGTTCATGTCGTTGATATTATTGTTTTCCGATTTTACCAACAATTTATTGAGAAAAAGTCATTGGTAAAATTAGCAGGAACTTTCCCGCCAAATATCAACTATGTTCCAACGGATTTAGCAACAATTATGTTGTTGGTAAACTATAACATATGTTTTTCTTATCTTCGTTGGTAAAGTCGTTGGTAAAGTAATAATTTACCAACGAATCGATGGTTGTTGGTAAAATTTGGTTGGTGCTGGCATGATTTCTAGTAGTGATTCAAGTAAAATGATATAAATGGTGAGCATATCAGGGGGAAATTGACACTAAAATATCAAAACTATTTGATGTTATCAATCATACCTATCATCTAGATCCGTTCTTAACTGACTACTAATAACTTTTAGCCGTTCTTAAATGACGGCTAATAACATTCAACCACCATCCTCTACAAATCCCCACCATCTAAATCCCCCACCAAAACTTTATCAAGCATCCTTTCAAATTCAAGGACTACTTTCAAACCGTTCTTGTGCAAAGTGATGCTTGATCTAACCACCCTCCATCTACCATGCAAGCCACTTCCATCATCACTAGTCTTCAAGGGATTTTAAACAACACACGTACTCGAAGACGTTGTGGGTCAAGAATCTTAAGTACCTTTGATCTGAAGGAGATTTAAATTGACTATGACGTCCTGTGTAAATGCCTTCATCATCAAAGGTGTAACAACCGACAATTTTCCAAAACTTATTTTACGAGCCAAAATAATTATTTTTATTTCCCTTAGCTTTTAAATCTCTTTGAACTTGTTTGAGATTGAAAAACAGTGGATATCTAGTTAAAACGTGAGCATTGTTCATTTATCGAGCCGGCACGGCCTAAAACACGTGAAACGAATCAAATTTTCCAAATAAATTAATTTCAAGAAAGTTATGCATATTTATACTCGTTTTTATTAGAAAAATTATTTCGGACACAATGACGCAAGTTTCATAATTTTTAGAGTCCGTTTGGTATGTCGAATGGGGCCCACAAGGTTTTTACTAAAAGAATTACAAAATTACAAAATCTACCCATGCTTAAATTTTCTCCGCCGCCCCTCCAGTTTATTTTGTCCAGGTTTGGCCCCTCTTGGGTATAAACAGGGCAATTTTAGGGTTTTCTCTTTTGACTATAACACACCTCGCCGATTGTCCTATTCCGGCGCCGTCATCGGAGCTCCGGCCAACTTCCGGCCACCATCCTTTTGATGCCGCCACGTAGATCAAGACACGGGGTTCGGTTCTGGAACATTTGGAGCCAAAGGGAGCTCGTTTGATCGTGTTTTGAAGCCACCACAGCCGACAACCACCATCACCACCACTCGCCGCCACCCCTCTCCTCCTTTCCCCCTCGATTGGTAAGCCACACGCCACCATCTTCGTCATTTATTCATTTTTTTTATATAAAACCCTAACCAGTAAACATTATATTAACATTTATAAAACGAAAATTTATTTAAAACTCACGTTTCAAAAATAGCTAACAACACGTAAGAATCTTGTCAAATATTTCTGTAGCTGTTTACTTTAATCATTTGTCTGTTGTGGAAACTGACTTGAGTGTAATTTTGATGTTATGAAGGTGCACAGATCCTCAGTCTTGCAAGCGCCAAATTAGTGAAGATTTTGAGCACGAGAAACCGCTGTGGAAACTTACATGTTATGGGCATTCCAAATAGTACGTTGTTCCTCTTCTCCCATAATCTATTCACTTTATGAGTAAATGATTAGAGGTTTGTTATAAAAAAATAATAAATAAATAAATAAATACTCCGTAGTAAATAATTTAGCCATCTCCAAGGTGCCCTTGTGGTAAGGCGTCCTGAAAGTCTCGCAAGAGACAGGTTATTGGTTAGACTGGGTAGTTTTGACTGTTAACTAGATAAAATACCAAGAAAAGTAATGAGGTGCATTAGATTAAAACTAAAGAAAACATGTAAGTACCTGTAGATAACTGCAAATAGAGGAATCATGAGTTTCGATATAGAAGTCATCCATGATTTTAGCGGTTAGAGCTAACGTTGGGTTAAGAGTTCGTTGTAAGAAGGAAATGACGAGTTTTTTTCCTTTTTTTTTAAATAAATAAATTGTAGAATGCTATCGATATATAATAATTAATCTTGCTTTTTCTTTAGGATGGAGAAATTGTAAAATACTTCAAAAATACAGTAATTAGGAATTTGGTACTACGGCACCCATAAGCAATGGGAACTTTATACGCTTAGTGAAACTTAAATGCCAAGTTCACCTTTAGAACTTAAAAGAAAGGCAGATGGCCGAAAAGATGCTTTAGATACCACTCATGTTTTTAGCTACAGCCCTACACATATGCATTTGGTAATAAATGATTATTGATAGTTCCATAAACTCATTCTTGCATTTCCCTCACCATTTGCTCGCAGCCTTTCATTGGTGCATGCCGTTGCTCGCACTAGAGGTCGTGCCATCATCCAATGATTATAACCCGCCTGTCACTTGCTTAAGCCTTGATAGTGCCTTACTGGGAATATTAAAAGAATTATACTGACAATGACTACCAACTGATTTAGTTTTGTTGTAAACCACATGTCACATTTCTATTTGCAATAGCTATACTTTTGATATTAAAATTCGAAACTAGCTCCGTTTTCTGGAAGCAGTAACATTTTTATACCATGAAACTAAATTGTTAAATGTGAAGACAACAAGCATCTTGGTTGAACTTTGCTTCCATGTTTGAATTTTGACAAATAAACTTTTTACTGATTGCTCATTGTAATGCCAGATTCAGTGCCTGCAACTTAATATCACCTGACCTGTGTCATTTAAACCCAAACACTAATGCATGGAAGTCTTCACAATTGGCCGAGGGCTATAAGCTGGGCAGATCCTTAAAAAGATCGTTAAGGGGTTCTTCTATCGTTGCCCCAATGGCTTTAGCAGCGGTATGAACTTGTGCTGCTATTATCAAATTCCCAATTGTGATTATTGGTTTTCTGGCTGCATAAGTTACAATGAGTGGTGTACCTGCAGGATATGAGTCAAGATACAGACGACATGTATGATGACTTGTTTAAGAAATACGGAAAGGTCGTTTACAGAAGTAAATTATTTACTACGGAGTATTTATTTATTTATTATTTTTTTATAACAAACCTCTAATCACTTTATGAAGATTTTGAGCACGAGAAACCTTGAAACCTTTTTTTTTTTTTTTTTTTTTTTTTTTTTTTTTTTTCCTCTTAGTGGCCCTTGTGATATTATTGGAGATCTAAGCTTTGAAGAATTGCAAGCTTCTGCCTATGAGGACGCTAAACGTGGGACGGGAATTCAGTCAATTGTAAGTTATTAAGAACCACCATTATTGTTTCTATTTATGTGTTCTTTTTCTTTATCATGAGACAGTTTTCTTCAGTGTCAATTGTATGTTAGGCCATGTTGGTCGCAGGTTGGTAACTGGTTCATGGTTAAAAGTGTTCTATTTAGCAAGGTCGAAAAGGACCTGGCTTGACCAAACTAGACACTTGTTTGTTTGTGGTATTATCATATTAGCAGGTCTTGATCATTTGAATTCACTGATTTTTTTTGTCTTCGATTACTTTGCTTGCTGTATGGATATGTTAGGTTTCGTTACTTTGTCTTGGTCTTGACATTACGAGACACCACAAGGGTGGTTATTGGGTCCTGGTTCAAGAACAAACACACCCACTTAAGGTGCAGTTTGGCTCGGTTGTGTTATGAACATTTGAATTGAAGTAGCAAAATATAATTAGCCCTCCATGAGCGGGGTGAACAATTGAAGACTGTGTTGGTGCAACCATAGCATGGCCTTGTCCCTTTATCTCGGTATGTCTTTGTTAAACTTGTGATACCAATAATTTTAATAACATGGAACTTAATGCTTATACATGGATGTTTATTTGCAGGTGGTCCGTGAGGATTGAGAAAGGATGCATGATGACCCCGGACTAAGCTTCTTGTTGCTTTAATTTCTTGTTTAATGTTACAAGACTTTATGTTGGATAATGTTTATACCTTATTTATGTTTAGTGCTTTTGTTATGAAAATTGCTTATTTGATATACAATTTCGTTTTATTCATTTAATAATTAGTTGATGTTTTATTCATATCGTAAAATAGAGTGCATGCTGAAAATAGCGTCCTATCATATGACTTGTTAGGACTTTGAAATTGTCCTATTAAACTTATTAAGCGTCCTAACAATTAACTTTTAAGGACGCTTAACATTGTAAAAATGTCCTAATATGTTGTTATTAGGACGTTATTTAGGTTGTTAATAGACATTTTATACGACCAAAAAATTGGTTTCATAATCTTCTTTGAGATATTAGAACCCTTTTCTTGGTGCTAAAGTAGTTATAATGTTATATGATAAGCGTCCTAACAATTATCTTTTAAGTACGCTTGTATATGTATCAAAAGATTAAAATTAGGTAACCACGTGTTACAACATTGTAAAAGTGTCCTAATATGTTGTTATTAGGACGTTATTTGGTTGTTCATAGACATATTATGCGACCATAAATTTGGTTTCATAATCGTATTTGGGATATTAGGACCCTCTTCTTGGTGTTAAAGTAACTATAATGTTATATGATAACCGTCCTAAGAATTAACATTTAAGGACGCTTGTATGTGTATCAAAAGATTAAAAGTAGGTCACCACATGTTAGAACATTGTAAAAGTGTCCTAATATGTTTTTATTAGGACGTTATTTGGGTTGTTTATAGACCTATTATGCGACCATAAAATTGGTATCATAATCTTATTTGAGTTATTAGGACCCTTTTCTTGGTTGCTAAAATAGCTATGATGTTACATCATAAGCGTCCTAACAATACTTTTAAAGACGTTTTTATGTGTCTCAAAAGATTAAAAGTAGGTAAGCACATGTCAAAACATTGTAAAAGTGTCCTAATATGGTTTTATTAGGACGCTATTTGGGTTATTCATAGTCATATAATACGACCATAAAATTGGTTTCATAAGGTATTTGAGATATTAGGACGCTTTGGACCTATTACGACCGCCTTACATGAAACGCTTACATCCTTGTTCCTATTAAATGAAAGGTCCTAAAAAGTACCATTTTATGATGCTTATGGGGGTCCTAAAAAGCCACTTTTCTTGTAGTGTTGATAAGATCATTTGGTGCTGGTGAAGGAGTAAAAGGATTGTTTTCAATGATTGGAGTGATCTGAAGTGCATTTCTTATGGTGTCTTTTGTGAGATTGAACCATTGTTCATCAAGCTGACAGCTGTATGTAGCAGTGTCTCTATCATATCTAATTGTGTTCCAGAACTGCTGAATGTAGATAGCAGGAATAGCTGAGCTAGCCGTAAACGCACTGAAGAATGTGGTTTCCTTTAGTATATCCACCACGATTTTGTAGATAGGATTGGGTTGAGACTTATCCATATCCATGTAGCAGTTGCTCCTTCCAATAGAAACCCATTTGTTATGAGGTAAGATTTGTTCATCAGAACGAATAGGAGGTGGAACAACGGGTGCTTGTTCAGCGGGAACATCAACATTAACATCGGCCATTGAATCTGCACAATTACGTTCACAAGGAGACAAGTATACAGATGCAAATTTAGACAAGAGCAAATGCTCGATGTTAGAACATTGTTTAGAAGCAGGATGCACCCATTGAATCTCAATCAGTCACAATTTGAAAAATGATTTAACAATTGCGTACTCATAGTTTACAATATGCAAGGATTGTGATTAGACAAGACTATAGACTTATATATGACTTAACCATAATAAACCAAATTGCAACAGCCAAATCGCAATCCGTCTAATAATCAAATTGCAGACTACTCAATAAGCAACAAACAAGTATTGGAGCTAATCGCAACACAAATCGCAACAGCCAAATCGCAAGCTGTCTAAGGATCAAATCGCAAACTACTCAAAACACAACAATCATGCAGTGGATCAAATCGAAATAATTAAATATTCAAATCGCAACCAAGTACGAGCAAATCGCAGCACTGGTGGTCCCACAATTTGAATATAAAATTATTTCCAAAGCAAATCGCAGACATTGCGATTTGACCTCAATATTATAATCAAATCGCATCCCTGACACTCATCAGTCAAATCGTAGATGATAAAATATTCAAAGATATTCAAATCAGAGATATTGCGATTTGATCAGTACAAAGCAATATTTTACTCAAGTCGCGACATGGGACAGTCAAATCGCAACAGGGCAAATATATTCAAATCGCAACAGACATAAAATAATCAAAACGCAATCACAAGGCCTTAACCACCAAATCGCAACTTAAATTAGATAATCAAATCGAATTCAAGAATGATTCGTCAAGTCGCAACCAAGCACAAAATGTCAAATCGCAATCAAGAACATTTAATCAAATCGCAACTTAAAGTCTTGAACATGACACATAGCAACTTGCAATCAACAGTATTATATTCAAATCGCAACCAAGCACAAACAGGCAAAACGCAACCAGGCATCATCCAATCAAACCGCAATCGAGAACAATTAATCAAATCGCAACTAAGAGTCTTAAGTAACCAGGATTCAATCAACAAAAAGCAACCAAGGACTAAACATAATCAAAACACAACCACAATACTTAACCACCAAATTGCAACAACAGTTAACAGATCTAATCGCAATCAGGAACAAAGGTTCAACTCGCAACCAAGAATATTATGGGCAAATCGCAACCAGGAAATATCCTCAAAAATCAGTCACACGAGATATTCCTCCTAATCACTACACCGAGACATCTAACACGTGAATATAAACATAGCAAAGGGAAACCTAAATTACCAGGCACTAAAACAACAACACACACTTGATTTTGACATTTTACGAGTCAACACTCATTCGAAAATCACGGGACACAATCAAAGGTGAAATGAGAGGCAAGACAACAGTTAACATAGCATCTACACATGATAATGAACACTTTCCATCAAACAAATAACTTAATCAAACACTAACCACGATTCGGATGATGATTCGACAGTGTGACCTAGGATACGATAGAGATGAAATCAGAAAAAACAATGATAATCAAGGTAAATTACTGACTTAATCATAAAGCATTTGATACCTAGGCAAGAGTTTCCACAGATTCGAAAAAATTAGGCAAATCGCAATAATGAGAGAAGATGAATAGTGAAGTTTGACTAAGGTTTGACTGAGTTAGGATGTTTTGACTAGGTCAAATCGCAAAGGGTCAATTTATACCTAAGGCACAACTTACAGAAATTGGCAGATTTGGTCCCTGTCTTTCCTAAGTTCGGTTTTAACTTTCAATAATGCATGAATGGTCCTCTAATTTATATACGCCTAGGAAACAATTAGCAAATTGCATATAAGTCCCTATACTTGCATATAAAAGGAACATATGGCCTTTTTTGGAGTTAACACTAGATTAACACCCCTCTCTGATTGAAACCCTGATTGACACAAGTCATTGAATAGCAATGAAGATGCCCGTTAATTGTCATAAATTTTGAAAGATATTCTCCCCCTCAATCAATGACCCGATTTCTATTTAAAGAGTTGCAGTCGTTGATTGAGTATACATAATTTATGAAATCTCAAGTCCGATTGATTTTTCAATAACATTAAACCACCATGTGAAGCATAAATACTCTCCTGAAGAATCATAGACGGAAAAGTATTTGTGATTGCAAAGAAGACTTCTCTTCTAAAACAAGAAATAATGCACTGAAGCGTACATTAAATCGAAGAAACATGGATATAAAGTAATCCATGCCCGGGTGAACTTCACCCAGTGGGAGGAACAGTCGTCTTTTTGGCAACGTGCTTTCCCCATAATGATGAACGGGTTACAGTCTGAAGTAACTGCAAGCTGACACGACATGTTTTAACCATTCAATTTTAACTCCTGCTCGAGCTTCATTTAAAGACCCGTGTCATTATTGAATGACATTTCTAGGACCGTAAATGTTATCGATAAACAGTAGACATGCTTAGAGGAACTATTTTTGGTATTTTTTGAGTTTTTCTGATTTTTATGGTTTTTATAGGTTTTATATAATTCTATTTACAATTAGATCATATATATTTCTATCTACATATTGATTTAAGATATGTACAAAGGATACATGAAGAATAACCACCGATATTCTTCCCAAGATAGATTGTTGCTGCACGAGTCCTGAGCTGATTTGTTCAAAAGTCACTACACATATACATCATTGTTGAGTTTCCCGAACCCCTAAATTAGGAGATTTCATTTCTTTTGACCGCCAAACTCTGAGTCTTTCCTTGATAGGAATGACCGATGTACCTGCACTTTGGTAAGGATGACCTGCACTAACATGATGAGTTTGTTTGCATTTACGTGGGTTAGTGATATCAGCATCTAGACCATTTGGGGTTTCATTGTCAACCTTGGTTTTGCAATCTGTGAACAACTTACTAGTAGGTATCCATCTAAGACCAACCATCTTAAAAATTCTACCCGTTGGTATCCACCTAAGGCAAGATCTAGGAGTGTTTGGTTTCTCATGCATAGTGGAAGACTTGTTGAGGGAATACCTACGTCCTACAGTAATCTGTCTATCAGTTTTCTGAGTATAACTCTTGGTTATGGGCTTGTTGATGTATCTAGTCTTAGGGGATTGAACCTTAGCACTAGCATTCACTTCCTTTTCATTAGCCTTAGAAAATTGAGCCTTAGTACAAGCATCTACTATCTTTTCATTAGGTCTTGCTTGTGAAGTGACTGGTTTTGACAAAACTTGATTCGCATCAACTTGGGGGGCAAACCGTTGTTTTGAAGATTTTGGTCGTTCTGATATAAACGCAGTCGGTTGCCTAACAACTGATTGGTTTCTAACTGGTTGTGAAGTTGGTTTTCCCAAGATTGATGGTTTTAAAAACTTAGTGTTCACACTATTTCTTGTTATTTTTCTTAGCTCGTTTTTTAAAGCTGTAATAGTAAAACCCTTTTCCTAAATTTGAGCTTTGAATTCATCATTTTTGGTAATCAAAGAGTTTGTTTGCTCTACAGTATTAGTTTTCCTTTCTTTGATAGAATCACACAGTTCTTTGCAATGAATTTTCAAAGTCTCATTTTCATTAAGTAATTCAGCCACTTTATGTTCCAATTCAGTGTTTTTTTGTTGCAATGACATCACTGTCATGTTTAGCCTTAAATTCATTACACATGTCACACATCTCAGCAATACATTTTTTCAGGTTGTTGATCGTTAAGTTTTTGGCTTCTAGCTGAGCTTTCAAATCATTTATCATAAAGAATTCACGGAAATCAGGGAGTTCCAGATTTTTACATGGTAGGTTAATTTTAAAACTTTCTTCCTTTTGTTGCATTGCGATTTCAAGTGAAATACAATATTTTTCAAGCTGTAAAAATCTGTTTGAAAGTTCATTATAAACTTCTTTTTCAACCATATCACTTGATTTGAAAAACTCAGCCGTAAGCAAAGACCTTGACGCATTATCATGTTCAGCATCCTAATCAATTTCTCCCCCTTTATGACTTATATTTGTTGAATCAGAGGTGATATTGCTATCAGTCTTTTCCAACAGATATGTGTCATAAGTAGGTTTAATTTGATCAGTATATTGCTGTTCATTAGAAAGAACATTATGTTGATCAGACAGATGTACCTCAGCAGATGGTACTTGGTGATTTACTGGTCTGAGATCTGCATCCACACCATATGTGATATCAGTCCCTGAGCTGTTTCTATCATCATGCTTATCTGACTCTGTCCTGTTCCCCATGTGTTGTGCTCTTTCATTAATGAACCCCTTAACATTACTCATGAGTTGGAGTAGTGTAACTCTGAACATGTCAACCTCGATTCCAGTGTAATTAGCAAAACACTTTTTCATCATTTGACTGTCATAATCATAATCCTCAGTGAATTGCGAATCAATGAACACTTGGATTTGGTTGTTGATCACACAAAAGGCAGCCATGGATCTCCCTTCAGAAAATTATCCTTTGTCAAGTTGTTGTTCAAGTTGATCTAAACACATAATCATTTTGGCTGTGAAAGTCTGAACATCTTGACCAAAGAGTGTTGCGAATGCACGTTTGTATCCTCCCAAGTATCCAGGTTGTTCAAACAGAACCTTGAGATGTGAATGAAGTAATCGAAAACATTCAATGCAACTTTCCTTTTCATTAGTCAACATTAGTGGCTGATAAAACTCTTTCTCTTGAGAATTCGAGCACGACGATTCCATATCAGCATTATCAGAATCACACACGTTTATTTGTTGTACAGGATTGGAAGTTTTATGTTTATCATTCGTTTCGTACAATTTGAGTACCTCAGATATGAAGGAATCTGAATTAGTAGACATTGTGTAAACGTGCACGGGATTTTACAAATCTATGATTTAAACCGAGAAATCGTTTCTTTCGCGGAGTTTTACAAAATCAAGAAGAAACCGTGAGATAATGATAAATTGGATGTGTTATGATAATTGTTGGATCGGTACAATGATTAGTGATTGTATGTTAAAAGAAATGATTGTTTGTTGGATTAGGTGAATCACTGTTAAGTTAAGTTACGTTTTGATTAGGTTTGGTTGAATTGAGTTTGTGTAATGGTTTGAGTACAAAGTAGTGAATGCACTTGGGCAAATCTCAATAAGGAATCAGAAGCAAATCACAGTGAAGAAACTAGTCAAATCGCAATATTGAAAATTCAAAGCTCAAATCGCAGCAGTGAAACCTCAAATCGCAGCTCTCAAAGCGCAAGACTTAAATCGCAGAAGCCAAATCTTAAGTGCCCAAATCGCAGCCCTCAAATCGCAATAGCTAGACGATAAATCGCAACAGAAAAAAATGTCACTATCAAATCGCAGAAGACAAAAATGTCACTATCAAATTGCAGGACTCAAATCGCAGTGAAGAAACTTATGTCGAGAGTCAAATCGCAAGATAGACAAACGAACTTTTTCACCTAAAAACACCTAAAAATCACCCTTTTGAACGTTTTTTCTTGGTTTCTTTTGCACAACTTGATCCTAGAAGGCTATAACAACTATAAAACACTAACTTTAACACTACAAACGTGAGAATCAAAGGAAGCCAAGAATAAGCCCATAAACCTTCAAAAACCAAATTTTTGATCTAAACTAACCAAGAAAATGCACACACAATCTAGCTAATCAAACCATGAGCTCTGATACCAATTGTAAGATGTTGGTTATCATAACACAAGGTCGGATTTATATGTTGGCCGAATTCTAGAGAGATAAAGAGAGTGGATAGGATATTCTAGTGAGAGAAAGTTCAATCTATTAGATTCAAGTGAAATGAACATCCAACCCTTTCCCTTGGGTGGGAAAGGGTATTTATACTTACATACAATACGCCCCACATGGGCTGTGGAGTGAGCTGACAGTGGGTAAAGACCCGACCCACTTCCACAAATATTACTATTACAAAACTAGTATTACGATGACTAAACTAATACTTATAAGCCTACGAGCTAACTTAATGCTAATAGATAATCGGGGTGACCGAGTCTTTCATATGAATATTTATATTCCTAACATACCTTTTTCATCGTCTGAATGTGGACTGGTATTAAAGAATGTATTGAGTCATTTTTATTCTTAAAACCGAGATTGATTTGCCATTATAACGATATCATAATTAACCTTGCACATGCAATTTATTCATAAAGGTGCAAATTTTTTTTTACATGGTGACATTAGCAGAGTTTTGCAGCGAGCACAATATCAGAGCCAAACCGAATATATTCTTTCTCTAGATACAGTCATGATATGATTTTCTTCCATACACTATTTTTCAACATGTATAGTTTATGGACATATGTATTGTTGTTGCGAATTTCTCCAAAAAAGCTTATGGCTATGCTTTTCGATTTGAAATCATGCATCGAATTCTGTGTTTTACATACCTATATCGATCTATTATTACAACAACATATACTTATTGCTACTTTTATACTTTACATGAATAACAAGACGAAAAAATCTTGATCAAAGCCACACAACATCAAATGGCCTTGAGTTCATTGTCGTCTTGAACTCAGTGTTTAATAACATTTCTATGTGTGCACCACGATTACCTAAAGAAAGGTGGGAAACAAAAAACTAATCTGCCAACGAGAAGACTTTTGATGAGTGCCTATTTACTCATCATTTTATACACATAAAAGACACAAAAATGACCAAAAATACCAAAATAGATCAATATTGTTGCAAATATTCTTGGTTTGTGTTTTTATGTGTTTCAGGTACAAAAGGGTTGAAAACAAGGCAAAAGCGGACAAAACCGAGCTTGGATGGGAAAAAGAGCAAAAATGGACATTGCCGGATCGACTCGACACCATTTGATCATTTAATGAAGAAAAGAAAAGTTAAATTCAATCCCGGGATAGGGCATTGGAATGAGCTTGGAAAAACGAACCCAAAACCAAAAATCACATTTCACCAAATTACCCTCACCTAATTACCCTAAACCAAAACTAATTAACCTTTAAACTAAACCAAACCCTTTTTAACTCAAAACCAAAACCAAGCCCAACACACACAAAAACACCAGCCCAGTCCCAAACTTAACCCAAAATACCCACACCCTTTTTATTACTAGTAATAAAAACGGGTCAAAATAGTCAACCCACTGCTTACCCTTTTCCCTCCTTTACCACCAATCCCACTCACCACCATTTCCCCAGACCTTTCACCTCAACCCTGCTCCCAAGACACTGCTCCAGCCACCCTATTGCTACTTCCCCCCTCCTATAGCTCAGTCCATGTACTACTCACGTGATTCCATTTCCCAGCTGGAAATCCACCAAAATACCAATTGAAGGCTGAGATTACTTCAAGTAAATCCTAGGGCTGGAAATTGGGCACAGAAGCACAAGAAGAGTGAGAAGAACCCTAGTTTTAAGTTCGAGTATAAATAGGCAATTTGTAAGCCCTTGTGGAGTTAGTTAGATTTTAGTAATTAGGAGTAGTATAGTATTAGTAGTCGTATTTGTAGTTTTAGTATGTATTCAGTTGCAATTTAAGTTCTTTATAATTTTTCAAGCTCATTTAAGCTTATTTGCCTTAAATTTATCAAGCATTATTCTAATTTCCAAGTTTTATGAAATTTCAATTTTCCATTTCTTTTCTGTTAATCGAATTTAATTTATCAGTTGTTAAAAATAGATAACAAACTCTCATTACTGTTCTTATAAGCTCTTATGGGCTTGTGATAAGCTTTTGTCAAGGTTAATTTAATTAATTCAGCCTTAATTCCAAAAAGTCAAAAACAGGTCAAACAAAGTCAAAATAGTCAAACTGCTTATCTTGCTTATTTCAGAACTTCATTGTGGTTAATTATTGCTTTTTAAGATTGAATATAGTTAGTAATTAGTCTGTTTTCAGAAAACTTAGTTTGATGAGGTCTAATCTAGTTTAAATTTCAAATTAGTCTCCCTAAAGGACTGTTTGGCATTAGTGGTCAAACGGTTCAAAAGTGAGACCCACCGTTCATGTGTCATTTGGCATTCTTTGATCTGGTCTTAATTAACTTGTATAAGTTGTTGCTGGAAGCTTTTTAGCTAATTTGTAGGATTTTGAGGATTTGAATGAGGGGCTATAGGCTTAAGCTTAGATTCTGATATAAACAGCTTATTGCCTAAGATAAGCTGTTGAGGCCCCTAATTTTGTTATTTCTGAGACAAATGCAGTCACATACTTGGTTCTTCAAGAGTTGAATGCTTGTCAAAAGGATTTGGCTAGATTTTTGGACCAAATTAGTGGTCTGTCTGCACAAGTAGTGCAGACTTTTGCAGCCCCAATCAACAGCTTGCCATAAGCTCATTTAAGCTCCTCATTGTCTCAATTTTGGTTTGTTTGTTCTTTGTAGGTTTGGTTATGATATTCTAGCAATTTCATGCATTAGCTTTTAGGTTATAAGCTTGTGCATCAGCTTGTTTATCCCCCTTTAGGGCTGTTTGATTAACAGCATTTAGACTTTTGCTCATTTATGTTCCTGAGCTTTTCTGCTTATTAGGCCAGCTTATTTAGGACTAGCTTAATTACTTAGGTTAGCTTTTAGTTCTTAGTAGCTTCTTTAGGTTTTGAACTAGCTTATGGATAGCTTTTCCATGGCTTGAAATAAGCCTCAGTAACCCTTTTTAGCCCTGCATCAGTTAGAATTTGTTATTTGTAGTTAGGTTCTCAGCTTAATTCCTGCTTATCCATTAGTAGCCTAGGTCTGAATTCTGTTCTAGTAGCTTATTTGAATGTGAGCTTTAGTTGTCTTTAAGTCTTATGGTGTTTGCTTATTGCCTTATAGCTTGTTTTTAATTCCAAAACCACCTCAGTAGCCTGAGTAAGGGTTGCACATCAGTAGCCATTTTGGCTTATTGATAGTTTTGTAGTGCTTATTTGTTCTTGATTATTGCTTAATCTGAGTTTCATTTGGTTCAGTTAGACCTTACTTATCTTAATCTAGCTTATCTCAGTTTCTGTTCAGCTTAATTGTAGCTTATTAGTCCCTAGCTACTTGCCTTGCTTGTTTCCCTTTGTTTGCCCACTGTTCCACTTCTTTTTTGCTTATTTAAGACTTATTTGTGGTTTTTAAATAAAAAGTTGTTTTATAAAAATTGCTTATTACATGTGCTTATTTAGTTTTTAAAAAAGAAAAATCAAAAAAATATAGTTTAGCAAAAATGCCAAGAGCAGGGTTCGAACCCTGGTCTCTGGCATCCCAAAGCCTTAGCACCCACACGTTTAACCAACTGCCCTTAGGTCTTCTATGCTTATAGCTTTGCACCATTAGTTTCTTATATCAGTTTTCAGTCCATTAGCTTAATTCCCTATTTCAGCTTATTTCAGCTTATTCCAATAAGCTGGGATCTAGCTTTTATTTTTCTTAGGTTCATTATATCACTTAGTAGTTTCCTGTAATTTTTGGTAATTTTTAGTTTCAATTTAGTATTTTTAATCTATTTTTCTTTTTATTTTAGTTTTTAATTCGTATTAAATTAAATAATTATCAGAAAAATATAATTCTTTTTTATAAAATTTTCTTTTATCATTTAGGACTTAGGAAAATTAAATTTGCATCCGTAAGGTTAATTTTAATAGATTGTTACGTTTAGACTTGTTTCCCGATTTTAATTCGCGTTTTCTTTAATTTTATTTTTGTTTTCCTAGACTCGTAACCCAAAGTGAACATCGTTATTTCAAGCATTTTAATACCAAACCTCATACGATATCCTCAATTGCACGCCTCGCTGGGACTACGACCCGGGTATTCACTTATCCGGTTTATTATAATCGATTTTGCGTTAATTGTTGCACGTTGACTTTTCTTCGTGAAAGGTTTGACTTGTGATGTATTTAACTCAATATCAAAATGGCGCCGCTGCCGGGGAGGTGTGTTGCGACAATATCGTTACGGTTTGACGATTAGTGACTTGAAGACCCTTCCTCGTGAAGATATCGTTTTCTTCGTAAATATTTTCTTATAAAAAACCCAAAAAGATTTTCTTTTCAAAATTTATTTTTCCTTTTTCCTTTGTGTTTCTCAAAATGTTTTTAAATTATAAAAACCCAAAAATAATCTTCTCATCCCCTTTATCCGTTTAATTCTTATGTCGTCACCCGACTATCACTGTTTTCATTGTAAAAGTATAGTGGGTGATGATCATCGTTGTTACAAGTGTTGAAGTGAGCTGTGTGAAAGTAATATTAGAGACGGATTTTGTAAATGGTGCAAAACATTTATTAATCCAAATCCAAATAATTCTCAAGGTTTTTCCTACCACCCTCCACAACCCCATCCATCTCCATTCAATCAGCAAAATTGCTTTAATTGTGGAGAGCCGTTGGGTGATGATTCACTTTGTGAACGATGTTTTTGCAAGGAATGTGGGTTTACTCATGGACTTTGTACATGTTACACTTCTGAAATCGGAGATACATTCACTTATCCAAATTTTCAAAATGATTTCAGCCACATTCCTCAAAATTCATTTGAGCAAGAACCGTGTTATCAAAATTTCAATGATACATCATTTCAAAATGCTCCGAGTATTCCTTATGCAAATTGTGGGGGTCCTCATGACGATTATCAATGTCAACCGTGGAATCAAGAACCCAATCCTTGGTACAATACTCCCGGTTTTGACAATGTCCAACCCCCACAATATTCCATCATTCATCCTCATGAAAAATCTATGGCAGAATTGCTAGCCGAAGAACGAGCAGCGGAAACGCGTGCCAAATTTCTCAAGGCTTCCATTCTCGATGAAGATGATGAGGATACTATTCAAATGAAGGAATATTATGAGAATTCGTCAACTGCAATCACACCTGTCCAGAAAAGGTAGGAAGACAAGAGTATTGCAGAATTGCTAGCAGAAGAGCAAATGGAACGTATAAAAGCCATTTATGCTAGCAATAGTGATGAGGAGGACGACGAGGAGAGTGTTATTCTTTTGAGTGATATTATTTCTCAACTCCCTCAGTCCATTGCAATCACATCCATCTTATCGACTTTGGACTCCGAGGACTCTCTCATTATGGGGGATGAGCATCTTGGCACTATTCCTGAAAAGGAATCGGAAGAATTCATAAAGTCTAGTGTTGAGAACCTTTTCCCAATCCCAAGTGAGTCCGAGGATACATCCGACAGTGAATGTGATTGGTCTTTATAAGATTATCCTCCTGACACTTCAGAGGATTCTTCCGGGATTTTCTCTAACCCTCTTTTCAAATCAAACGATGATTTTTCCTCTAGTGATGACGAATCACTTTCTGATGAGGACGTTCTAGATGAAAGTATCGAAGTCTATTCAAACACTCTTTTTAAATTTGATGACAAGTACTTTTCTAGCAACGTAATTCCTCTTTTTGATGAAGAGTTAGAGAACGATGAGGTCAAGGACTCTATTATTCCTAAATTTGATGATATGACCTCAATCCTTAATCCTGAGATTCAAAAGGACATTCTTTCTCCGACATATGTGACATTTCCCTTTGAGGATTGCCATTATATTAATTTCACATATGTCGTTCGAGTTTTTCTACCTTTCTGTGCTTATAAGGTAGCTTGTCCTTTCCTTTTCTCCTTTGGAAATGAGGACAAAGTGTTTGACCCCGGCATCTCCATTTATTATTCTTTTGAGCCGGGTGTATCTTGTCGGTGTGGAACTTTCAAGAACTTCAATGTTTATCCAAACATTTCGAATGAAAGTCCGATGGAGATTTTCTCTTCCACATGCTTCCCCAAGAACAAAAGAATTCGGGGTCGAGTCAAGCTAGTGACTCGGTTAACAAAAACATTAGCACCACATGGGTGACAACCCATGTTTCTGACTTCTTTCTATTTTCTGACACTAAGTGTGGGGGGATTCCTCTACTGTGCTTTGTTTTGTGTGTTGTTTGCTCTTGTTTGCAGGTTTCCCTTAGATCGTGATGATTGATGCGCCTGTTTTCAATCCAGCCGCCCAATATCCGATCTTTTTGCTAACGATTATCTAGGGATATCTTTTTAATCCTGTTTCTGAAAATAGAGATTTCTGTCACACACTTGGCTATTAGCATTACCTTTTTACATTCTAAGTGTCGGCATAATAGCCGGTACTTTGAATATTGAGGGCAATATTCAATTCTAAGTGTGGGGGGGAATTCTCGCGATTTTTGTCACATATGTACCTTCTAGTGCCCTAGTACCCCGTTTTGGCCAAAATTTTAAAATTTTTTCGCTTTTAGATAAGAAATTGCAATAAAAAAAAGAAGTGTTTAGTCTTGATTAGGTTAGAACAAGGGGAATCCTGACTCTGCCAGAGTGTTGATCTGGCTGCTTCCTTAACGGTTAGACTAAGGTTTTACGATATGTGCAAATGAAAATGCTAAACGTAGAATAGTTGGTTTTCTTTAGAGCTTATATAAGTAATCTATGGCTTTTCCTCCCAGGAGATAACTAATCTGACTTAATAAGTGCTTATTTTCAAACATTTGAACACATAAAATCATTTTTTTATACGATTTTGAAAAATACTAGTTCAAAGCTTTATTTAAACTTCGGAACAAGCATATGTCATAGTAATGCAAAATGAAAGTGATACGTTGCTTGAAAGTTGCAAAAGTTAAGTAATAAATGTAAGTGCTAAAAAAGCTACGGTTCAAGATCGGCCCTTGGATCCTTATTTCTGGAAGGCGTTTAGGTCTTGGCTACCCTCTTACACCGGCCCTTGGACCTCTAATTCAGGAATGTGTGAGGTCTTGGTCTAACACCCTTGGATCCTCATTTCAGGAATGTTTAGAGTCTTGGAACTCTCCGTTGTAACGGCCCTTGGATCCTTTATTCCGGAAGGTGTAAGGTCTTGGTTCCCGTGAAACTCCGTTAGTTTATGATGCACAAGTAAAAAAAAAGAAAAAAAAAACAAATATATATATATATTAAAAGAAAAAAAATAAAATAAAATGGAATGATATTGCAAAATGCAATAAAGATGTATGTGTTGAATAAAGTTTTGAAACTTGCTTGTTGTAAATTTTAAATCTATCTTTCAACTAGTATTAGTCAAAATCTTATAAAAACGTCGATTTTTGTGATCAAAATTTTGAAAATCAAGCACAGTCACCTAACTTGAAAAAATTGTGGGAGTAAAAAGTTAAGTTTCGGCGTACATAGATTATTGGTATAAGTAGTGTTAGCATTTTACAAAAACATTTGCACATTGAGTTTAAGCTTAGTTGGGAGTATTAAAAAGAGGATGACGATTTCAATTCCCTGGAGACACCCATTTTGTGTGAATCCCGTTCCATGATACCATTTTTGGAAATCAAGCATGTTATCTATTTTTGTTTTAGTTTAAATTTCTCGCATTTAATAAAAAATTGAAATGGGGTATACTTGGTATTCTTTTGATCCTTTCATTACTTCATATGATCTAATTGCTAGGGACTAGCAATTGATAGTGTGGGGGGATGATGAGTGCCTATTTACTCATCATTTTATACCCATAAAAGACACAAAAATGACCAAAAACACCCAAATAGATCAATATTGTTGCAAATATTCTTGGTTTGTGTTTTTATGTGTTTCAGGTACAAAAGGATTGAAAACAAGGCAAAAGTGGACAAAACTGAGCTTGGATGGGAAAAAGAGCAAAAATGGACATTGCCGGATCGACTCGACACCATTTGATCATTTAATGAAGAAAAGAAAAGTTAAAGTCAATCCCGGGATAGGGCATTGGAATGAGCTTGGAAAAACGAACCCAAAACCAAAAATCACATTTCACCTAATTACCCTAAACCTAAACTAATTAACCTTTAAACTAAACCAAACCCTTTTTAACTCAGAACCAAAACCAAGCCCAACACACACAAAAACACCAGCCCAATCCCAAACTTAACCCAAAATACCCACACCCTTTTTATTACTAGTAATAAAAACGGGTCAAAATAGTCAACCCTCTGCTTACCCTTTTCCCTCCTTTACCGCCAATCCCACTCACCACCATTTCCCCAGACCTTTCACCTCAACCCTGCTCCCAAGACACTACTCCAGCCACCCTATTGCTACTTCCCCCCTCCTATAATTCAGTCCATGTACTACTCACGTGATTCCATTTCCCAGCTGGAAATTCACCAAAATACCAATTGAAGGCTGAGATTACTTCAAGTAAATCCTAGGGCTGGAAATTGGGCACAGAAGCACAAGAAGAGTGAGAAGAACCCTAGTTTTAAGTTCGAGTATAAATAGGCAATTTGTAAGCCCTTGTGGAGTTAGTTAGATTTTAGTAATTAGGAGTAGTATAGTATTAGTAGTCGTATTTGTAGTTTTAGTATGTATTCAGTTGCAATTTAAGTTCTTTATAATTTTTCAAGCTCATTTAAGCTTATTTGTCTTAAATTTATCAAGCATTGTTCTAATTTCCAAGTTTTATGAAATTTCAATTTTCCATTTCTTTTCTGTTAATGAATTTAATTTATCAATTGTTAAAAATAGATAACAAACTCTCATTACTGTTCTTATAAGCTCTTATGAGCTTGTGATAAGCTTTTGTCAAGGTTAATTTAATTAATTCAGTCTTAATTCCAAAAAGTCAAAAACAGGTCAAACAAAGTCAAAATAGTCAAACTGCTTATCTTGCTTATTTCAGAACTTCATTGTGGTTAATTATTGCTTTTTAAGATTGAATATAGTTAGTAATTAGTCTGTTTTCAGAAAACTTAGTTTGATGAGGTCTAATCTAGTTTAAATTTCAAATCAGTCTCCCTAAAGGATTGTTTGGCATTAGTGGTCAAACGGGTCAAAAGTGAGACCCACCGTTCATGTGTCATTTGGCATTCTTTGATCTGGTCTTAATTAACTTGTATAAGTTGTTGCTGGAAGCTTTTTAGCTAATTTGTAGGATTTTGAGGATTTGAATGAGGGGCTATAGGCTTAAGCTTAGATTCTGATATAAACAGCTTATTGCCTAAGATAAGCTGTTGAGGCCCCTAATTTTGTTATTTCTAAGACAAATGCAGTCACATACTTGGTTCTTCAAGAGTTGAATGCTTGTCAAAAGGATTTGGCTAGATTTTTGGACCAAATTAGTGGTCTGTCTGCACAAGTAGTGCAGACTTTTGCAGCCCCAATCAACAGCTTGCCATAAGCTCATTTAAGATCCTCATTGTCTCAATTTTGGTCTGTTTGTTCTTTGTAGGTTTGGTTATGATATTCTAGAAATTTCATGCATTAGCTTTTAGTTTATAAGCTTGTGCATCAGCTTGTTTATCCCCCTTTAGGGCTGTTTGATTAACAGCATTTAGACTTTTGCTCATTTATGTTCCTGAGCTTTTCTGCTTATTAGGCCAGCTTATTTAGGACTAGCTTAATTACTTAGGTTAGCTTTTAGTTCTTAGTAGCTTCTTTAGGTTTTGAACTAGCTTATGGATAGCTTTTCCATGGCTTGAAATAAGCCTCAGTAACCCTTTTTAGCCCTGCATCAGTTAGAATTTGTTATTTGTAGTTAGGTTCTCAGCTTAATTCCTGCTTATCCATCAGTAGCCTAGGTCTAAATTCTGTTCTAGTAGCTTATTTGAATGTGAGCTTTAGTTGTCTTTAAGTCTTATGGTGTTTGCTTATTGCCTTATAGCTTGTTTTTAATTCCAAAACCACCTCAGTAGCCTGAGTAAGGGCTGCACATCAGTAGCCATTTTGGCTTATTGATAGTTTTGTAGTGCTTATTTGTTCTTGATTATTGCTTAATCTGAGTTTCATTTGGTTCAGTTAGACCTTACTTATCTTAATCTAGCTTATCTTAGTTTCTGTTCAGTTTAATTGTAGCTTATTAGTCCCTAGCTACTTGCCTTGCTTGTTTCCCTTTGTTTGCCCACTGTTCCACTTCTTTTTTGCTTATTTATGACTTATTTGTGGTTTTTAAATAAAAAGTTGTTTTATAAAAATTGCTTATTACATGTGCTTATTTAGTTTTTAAAAAAGAAAAATCAAAAAAATATAGTTTAGCAAAAATGCCAAGAGCAGGGTTCGAACCCTGGTCTCTGGCATCCCAAAGCCTTAGCACCCACACGTTTAACCAACTGCCCTTGGGTCTTCTATGCTTATAGCTTTGCACCATTAGTTTCTTATATCAGTTTTCAGTCCATTAGCTTATATTCACTTATTTCAGCTTATTCCAATAAGCTGGGATCTAGCTTTTATTTTTTTAGGTTCATTATATCACTTAGTAGTTTCCTGTAATTCTTGGTAATTTTTAGTTTCAATTTAGTATTTTTAATCTATTTTTCTTTTTATTTTAGTTTTTAATTCGTATTAAATTAAATAATTATCAGAAAAATATAATTCTTTTTTATAAAATTTTCTTTTATCATTTAGGACTTAGAAAAATTAAATTTGCATCCGTAAGGTTAATTTTAATAGATTGTTACGTTTAGACTTGTTTCCCGATTTTAATTCGCGTTTTCTTTAATTTTATTTTTGTTTTCCTAGACTCGTAACCCAAAGTGAACATCGTTATTTCAAGCATTTTAATACCAAACCTCATACGATATCCTCAATTGCACGCCTCGCTGGGACTACGACCCGGGTATTCACTTATCCGGTTTATTATAATCGATTTTGCGTTAATTGTTGCACGTTGACTTTTCTTCGTGAAAGGTTTGACTTGTGATGTATTTAACTCAATATCAACTTTGTATCTTCGTAAGTTTTCAAATTAAGTAAATCTTAATATTATTTATTACACATTATCTTCGAACTTATGTTATAATTTTCCTGCATACTCTGTTTTCTTAGTTGTTTTTTTTTTTTTTTTTTTTTTTTTGGTTGTTGTTGTTGTTGTTGTTGTTGTGGATAAACAGACCTGTGCGCGAAAGGTAAACATCCACTACCATGGATGCAAAAGAAAGGTAAAAAAAAAAAAAAAAAAAAAAAGATAATTGAAGTTAAAGTATCATGCATCGATGGCCATGATGAGATTGAACTCTTTTGATGTCATTGTGGCGCAGAGGTGAAGTGATCATTACGTAGCACCGACTCTCATTAACTTTTGTGTCTTTAATTACGGCGTATCTTATGTGTCTAAGTTACGCCGTATGAATAACACCCGTTTCCCAGGTGTTGGGACCCCACCCTGGATAAAAATGGATAAAGACCTAATGTGATTGGTTGTTCAACAAAGTTACGTGGAAGTCAAACCCGATAGTCAAGTGATAGTCAAAATATGAGTTATAAAGTGAAGGAAAGTATTATGTGCCACAAATAGATAGGAAATGGACCTAAGGGGCTAGAGTTGTAATAGATTCAATGTGTTATAAGTTAGTTGTGACCAAATTAGAAGGAATGAGACTTGAGGGGCCATTCTTGCCATTAGGCCAAACTTGTACAAGTAAATATCTTGAATTGGAGGATTCTAGCATTTTCCAGGAGATGTGAGTGAGTGTGTCGGTGTTGGAGAGCAAAAGAGGAGGGAAAACCAAGTCTTGATGATTAAGGAAGAAGATGATGGAGATACAATGCTTATAGTCTTCCTAGCATAATCCACTCCAAGTAAGTATTATAATCTAGTAGTTAATGATGATTATTGAGGTGAAGGTTTATGGATTAAGTGGGTTTTGATCACATGATCATGGGATGATCATGTGATGACATAGAAAAGATGATGGGTAAGTTAAATGGGTTTTATAACCCTTGATTATGATATGTTGTGATAATAAGTTTTGATGATGGTTATGGTTAGGAAGTAATGAAGAAGATGATGACAACTAGTAAGGATGTTGATGATGGTGGTGAAATCATGAATGATAGACTAGCTTGGATATGAGGTAAGTAACTCTCCCTAAAACTTGTATTATATGTGTATTTATCATGTATGTATTGTGGTTGTGTAAGAATTTAGGACTTGGACTTCGAATGGTTATAAGCTAAGTATGGATGGCTAGTGGTTTGTGGCTAAGGGTATGTAGCTTGTTGGATTTGGACTATTTAAGGTATGTAGTTGGTTATGGTTGTTGTGATTGATAATGGTTATGGTATAAGATTATGTGGGATATGGTTTGGATGTTGTAGATTAGAAGCCTTTATGATGGTTATGATGCTTATGTGAAAGTATGTGTATGATATATGTTTTATGTTGGGTTACTTACTAAGCGTAAGCGTATTCTTTTAGTTGTCAATGTTTTGTAGGCTTATGCGCGACGGAAGGAAGTTTCATGGATTATAGCATAAGAATTTGGAAGTGAATTCGGAAGATAATAAATAGTAGGAGCTAGGTAGAATACCGAGCTCGAGACAAGGTTGTACCCCCGAGAGTCTTTCTTTTGGTTTGTATAATGTGTGTTGAGGTCGTCGTAAAGTTTGGGAGTTTAATTATGAGTCAAAGTGTAGTTTATGTGTTTATGTATAAAGTTTAAGGGGCGTTTGGTTTAAGCGTAAACATACCCATTTTGGGTGGTAAACGGGTCAAGTGCCCTTGGAACATGTTTGTTATGTTAATCTAATGCTTTTGGTAAAGTTTGGGTGGTCAGCGGTGTGTCCAAGTGTGTTAAATGGTTTATGGTCAATGTTTAAGGGGGGTGTTTGGCAGAAGGGTAAATGTACCCATTTTGATGTGTAAACGGGTCAAGTGTCGTTGGAACATGTTTGATACGTTAAATTATTGAAGTTGGTAAAGTTTGGTGCAAAACGGATGTGGTATGAGTAGTTTGATGTGTAAATGGGTAGAAATGGGTTTTGGTGCATAACCCGTCAAGTTTTAAAGTACTATTTCGGGTTGATTGAGTATGTAAATGATTTTGTATGTTATGTTAATGGCTTTGAGTGAGTTTGGTGTGGATATAAGGTAGCATGGGTCAATTATTGTGAAAAAGGGCCAAATTTCGGTTTGGATATCCCAAATTTCGGTTTCATTTGGGCAGATTTTGGTAAACTTTGAAAAATCATATCTTTTGATCCGTAAGTCGTTACGGGTCGTGCCACCTATCGTTTTGAAGGTAATTGAGTCTAGTTTCATTTAAAATTAGTCTCATGGTCTGGAAGTTTATAGATTTTTGTCAGATTGAAAAAGAGTAACAGCAGGTCAGTTTTAGTTCACGTTTTTGGTGCGTAAAGTTTAAATTTTTGGTCTAAACGGGCACGGGGTGTAACAACTTGGTATCAGAGCTTCGGTTTAAGTGAATTAGGTTTTCTTTAGGATTGCCTAGACTTAAACCACTCGTAGACGCGTTGAACTTAAGTTTAGGTAATGCGGGCGAATATTATGTAAGTTATAGGATTTGAATGTTGAGTTATGAAGTGGATTATGTGCTTACTATATGAGTTTAATGATGAAAATTTATGAATGTGTTTTACGTGATATATGTGGTGAAGGGCTTAATGTGCTTAAGTGATAGGAATTACCGTACACCTCGGGTTGTGTCGGTGATTGTTATATGATTATATGAACGTGTATTATAGAAGTAATAGAAGATGAGTATAGAAAGGATAAGTGATATGCTTGTTATAGAAGGGTGAAAATAAAATGTCGTATTAGTGAGGAGTTAAAGATGGAAATGAAGCGATATAAGAGGATGTGTACATGACAAGGATTTAGACATTATGTGAGGCAAATTGTTAAAATGTGTAATTGCATGATACTAAAGAGATGTATGAGTAATGAATGATAAATGAAGTAGCCGTGTATAAATTGATAAAGTAAAGTAGTGGTTATCTCTATGATAATAGACAAATGGTATGATATAGACATGTTCAATGTTTTAAATCGTAAATTGATAATAGACTAATGAAGTACAAGTGTTTAGTGACGTTTACCCTTAAGTAGGAATGAGATTAAGTGTGTGCTAATGTGTTCGTCGTTTATGTGAAAGGTGATTATGAATGCGTGTTATAATGTGAGGTATGGATTAAGTTGAAAAAGGTAAACTACAAAGGAACTTGAATTAGATAAGTCATGACTAGAATTCTTATCGTGACATGAAGAGTTAGAAACTGAGTAGATAAACGAGTTTTAGATTACAATGTAAGACCAACATATGGTCTAGAAAATAAGTCATGCTTAAAGATAGGTTAAGCTAGGTCAAGATTAAAGTGAGTCAATTGGGATTGGAGTAGACAACATTAAAAGAATGATCATGTGTAAAATAGAGTAAGAGGATAACGTTAAGTTGACAAGAAAACGATAAGTGAAATGTGACAACCCAGATGAAATAAAATGTGTGTATCCATATGTACGAAAGTATGAAAAAGATGAACATTTCTAAGATGGTGTCAAGGTAACTAAAGGTGATAGGCGAATAATTAAAATGTGCAAAGCAAGGGAAAAGAAAATGGAAATGTATTAGTCTAAGAAATGCTTGAGTAATGAACGATAAGAGAACATAGAATTAGTGAATTAGAGGCGATTGATTGGTGATGACACGTAACGAATTGTTTACCGTGCACTTTGGTTAGTGTCGGTGATTATATTACGATTATACGAATATATGTTAAAGTAACGGTAATGAAATATGAGTAGGAATGATAAGTGGTATTAGAGATGGGCTAGCAAGTGAATTAAGCGATGACACGTTAAGTGTAGATCATAATGATATTAAGTGTACTAAGGTATAGCGTGAAAAGACAAGATGAAACTAGCGAATTAATGATTAAGTGTTTAATGACTTGAAGGTTAAAGAATGAGGATAGAGAATGATGGCATAAAATGTGACCAACATGTGGTCTCATTATATTTAGTGACTAAAGACTAATGTTAAAGTAGTATAGAGACAGGGCAACGGTAAGGTAAAGTACTTGAGGTTAAGTTTAAACGTGAGGTTGTGATAAAGGGTGTTGGTATATAAAGGATGGAAATTAAACGAAAAAGGTTTGAAAGCTAAAAGCTAATTACAATAAGTTAATATTGAAAATGAGGACGAGATGAGTAGGTAGAAAGAGTGAGTACATACATGTGTAGTAAAGATAACGATGTTATGGTGAGAGGTAATGGAAGCGAAAATGACTTGACGTATTAATTTATAAATGTCTAATAAAACAAAGGTTATAAAATGAGATTCAAGCAAAATGATATGTAAATGATGACCAAGAGCGGCATTGCTCTAAATGCATAGATAAGGTATGAGGATAAGAATGCGATGAGCTAAGAATATAAGAGAGAATGAGAAGAGTATGTATGAGGTTAAAGTGTTTTTGTTTGGAAATTATTATATCACGGCTAATGTGCTCCATTAGCGGTGATTATTATGATGAAAGTGTGGAATAATAAAACGTGATAAGTTAAGCGAAAGAATGTGAAAGTGACTTAAAATGTACAAGAATAAATGATGCTAATGAACGAATGAAGATTTACCTATGGAAGGTTTAAAAGTGGAAAGAGTCGAGTAGACTAAAAAGTAAAGTAAGAAGGTGAAAATGATTAATGTGGATTTAGAATGTAAGATGATAAACACATAGAAAAATGTGTAATTATAATAAGCAGGCTCATATGCTATATGCGCTTGCGTTCACTAAAATAAATGGATGAGATATTGTGTGTATGATAAAATGTTAATGGCTTGGATCTGATGTTAAAATGTGAAAGTGGTAAGTGATGAATGTTAAAGATCCTTCGGGATGAATGTTAATGATCCTTTGGAATGAATGTTAAAGGTGGTATCCTTTGGGATGACCAAGTAAAGGAATGTTAAGGAATCCTTCGGGATGAATGTTAAAGATCATTCGGGATGAAACGTATTGCCTTCATCGGCAAATGGGGTTGCCTACATCCTTGGCAATAGAAATATCCCCAGAATGAATGTGTAAATGATACGGATCCAAGTCTAAAAAGGAAATGGGAAGTATAAAAAGAATGAAAGAATAAAAGTTGAATTTGGAAATAGGAATACTTGTGTTATGTTGGAAATATATAACCATGAGTTTATGTTTCTTGATTTACATCGATTGGGACGCCTTTCCATGTAAATGAGGAAGCATGAATGAGTAGGCTTATGTGTTGCCAACATGACACGAGTAGGGTTAGGGAAGTAAAAAGCGGAAGTATAGAATTAGTAAGAAATTATAAAGACTAAGATAGGAGGGTTAGAATGTGACCATGACTTTTAGTTGAGACTTAGGAGAAATTTTGATGGGATGGAAGAATTGTAATGATGATATAATGTGCTTTGCGGCGTGGTGTGAAATATGATGGATGAAAATAATAGAATGTGAACGTATTAGTCGAGTGTAATTATGCAAAGTCAAATAGTATGAGTTTCTTAAGTATCAAATAGTCAAGAATGAGAGTGAAGGATAAAGCAAGTGAGACGGTGATGTAATGGTAATAGAGCGGATTAGAAAGATGACTAGTGGTAATAAGTATGTCTTGTAAAATCTAAGCAAGAGTTGTAGGGTATAAAGTAATTGGGAAGTGATAAGAGTTAAAGATGTATGATATGAGATAGTATGCTTAGAGTTGCAAGATCGCTCAGATCGTTGCACTAAATAAACTAGGAATTAAGGTGCTAAGAATGAGATGGGTTATGAGACTAAGTCTTGGTTAGAAATAGACGAAAGATTTCGGGGACGAAATCTAAATAAGGGGGATAGAATTGTAACACCCGTTTCCCAGGTGTTGGGACCCCACCCTGGATGAAAATGGATAAAGACCTAATGTGATTGGTTGGTCAACAAAGTTACGTGGAAGTCAAACCCGATAGTCAAGTGATAGTCAAAATATGTGTTATAAAGTGATGAAAAGTATTATGTGCCACAAATAGATAGGAAATGGACCTAAGGGGCTAGAGTTGTAATAGATTCAATGTGTTATAAGTTAGTTGTGACCAAATTAGAAGGAATGAGACTTGAGGGGTCCATTCTTGCCATTAGGCCAAACTTGTACAAGTAAATATCTTGAGTTGGAGGATTCTAGCATTTTCCAGGAGATGTGAGTGAGTGTGTCGGTGTTGGAGAGCAAAAGAGGAGGGAAAACCAAGTCTTGATGATTAAGGAAGAAGATGATGGAGATACAATGCTTATAGTCTTCCTAGCATAATCCACTCCAAGTAAGTACTATAATCTAGTAGTTAATGATGATTATTGAGGTGAAGGTTTATGGATTAAGTGGGTTTTGATCACATGATCATGGGATGATCATGTGATGACATAGAAAAGATGATGGGTAAGTTAAATGGGTTTTATAACCCTTGATTATGATATGTTGTGATAATAAGTTTTGGTGATGGTTATGGTTAGGAAGTAATGAAAAAGATGATGACAACTAGTAAGGATGTTGATGATGGTGGTGAAATCATGAATGATAGACTAGCTTGGATATGAGGTAAGTAACTCTCTCTAAAACTTGTATTATATGTGTATTTATCATGTATGTATTGTGCTTGTGTAAGAATATAGGAGTTGGACTTAGAATGGTTATAAGCTAAGTATGGATGGCTAGTGGTTTGTGGCTAAGGGTATGTAGCTTGTTGGATTTGGACTATTTAAGGTATGTGGTTGGTTATGGTTGTTGTGATTGATAATGGTTATGGTATGAGATTATGTGGGATATGGTTTGGATGTTGTAGATTAGAAGCCTTTATGATGGTTATGATGCTTATGTGAAAGTATGTGTATGATATATGTTTTATGTTGGGTTACTTACTAAGCGTAAGCTTATTTTTTTAGTTGTCAATGTTTTGTACGCTTATGCGCGACGGAAGGAAGTTTCATGGATTATAGCATAAGAATTTGGAAGTGAATTCGGAAGATAATAAGTATTAGGAGCTAGGTAGAATACCGAGCTCGAGACAAGGTTGTACCCCCGAGAGTCTTTCTTTTGGTTTGTATAATGTGTGTCGAGCTCGTCGTAAAGTTTAGGAGTTTAATTATGAGTCAAAGTATAGTTTATGTGTTTATGTATAAAGTTTAAGGGGCGTTTGGTTTAAGCGTAAACATACCCATTTTGGGTGGTAAACGGGTCAAGTGCCCTTGGAACATGTTTTTTATGTTAATATAATGCTTTTGGTAAAGTTTGGGTGGTCAATGGTGTGTCCAAGTGTGTTAAATGGTTTCTGGTCAATGTTTAAGGGGGGTGTTTGGCAGAAGGGTAAATGTACCCATTTTGATGTGTAAACGGGTCAAGTGTCGTTGGAACATGTTTGATACGTTAAATTATTGAAGTTGGTAAAGTTTGGTGCAAAACGGATGTGGTATGAGTAGTTTGATATGTAAATGGGTAGAAATGGGTTTTGGTGCATAACCCGTCAAATTTTAAAGTGCTATTTCGGGTTGATTGAGTATGTAAACGATTTTGTATGTTATGTTAATGGCTTTGAGTGAGTTTGGTGTGGATATAAGGTAGCATGGGTCAATTATTGTGAAAAAGGGCCAAATTTCGGTTTGGATATCCCAAATTTCGGTTTATACCGAAATTTGGTACAAAATCCCAAATTTCGGTTACAAATTTCGGTTTCATTTGGGCAGATTTTGGTAAACTTTGAAAAATCATATCTTTTGATCCGTAAGTCGTTACGGGTCGTGCCACCTATCATTTTGAAGGTAATTGAGTCTAGTTTCATTTAAAATTAGTCTCATGGTCTGGAAGTTTATATATTTTTGTCAGATTGAAAAAGAGTAACAGCAGGTCAGTTTTAGTTCACGTTTTTGGTGCGTAAAGTTTAAATTTTTTGTCTAAGCGGGCACGGGGTGTAATAGTATGGGTCTTGTGATACAGATAACCATTAAGTCTTCAATAGTGATACGACGCATATATTACAATGAGATTACGCCGTATGTATCCTTTGACTTGACTTTGCTTAGACTGCTTTGAGTAGGGACACGATGCAGGTGCAAGATGTCATCTACGCCTCATATGTCATCTGTTCCAACATTTTCCCGTTTCCAAATGATTAACTTCTCAATTCCGCATATCGTCACTCAATGCTCAGATAAATTCTATAAAATAAATAGGAAACAATTAAGTATTTAATTCTTATATTAATACAAGAAATAAGAGCATAATATAAGAGAATTTGATAGAGAAAAGTATAAGCTATTTGATTTTATCATTATTTCTCAGGTCCATAACTTGCATGGTCTTGCTTAGCACTGGGAGTCTCATGTTAGAGTCGCCATTGCGGTTGTGTCACATTGGAGATTTCTTGCATAAACTATTATTGTTTGATTGTATCAAAACATATCTTTCATTTTGATGTGAAACCTTGGGAAATTGTCTTGTTGGAAAACCTTATTTATTTAAATGAATCAAACAATGTATTATAAACGACTCATATAGAGGTCGTTCTTTATATCTTGTGTTCTTTGTGCTATGAATGTCATACCCTCAATTACCTTTCGCTGTGATATTTTGGGGGTGTGACATTGACAGTCTTTGTCCACCGTTGACTATGATTGACCGATTTACACAAATTGGAAAGGTTAATGGCCGAGTAGCACCTAGGCGATGATTAATCAGCCTTGTAGGTTTTTTTTGCAACACTGATTGTAGGTGTAATCATAATTTATAAAATCTTAAATGCTCAACGCTCCTAAATGCTACTTTATGGAGTTTTGCAGAATGAACATTCCGAAAAAATAGATAAAGCTACTTACTGCTTGCCAAACGAGCATTAAAGATTACAACGCTCAATGCTCACCGCTTCTAAATGCTCCGCGCTAAACACACCCTTAATTTTCATTTATTAAATTTACACAAACTTTACATTGTATCTCTATTTAAGACCCGATTTGTCTTATGTTGTTCAGCAGGTTTATCTCTATATGCATGATCATCGGGAGCCTCATCTTGCTGCCATTAAGCGGATTTTACGCTATGTTCATGGTACTTTAGATCATGGTCTCCAGCTTTATTCCTTCATGACTTCTTCATTTGTTGCTTATTCTGATGCTGATTGGGGCGGTTGCCCAACTACTCATCGTTCTACTTCCGGATATTGTGTTTTCCTTGGCAATAATTTGTTGTCCTGGTCTTCTAAGCGACAATATACTTTGTCTCGATCTAGTGTTGTGGCTGAGTATCGTGGTGTTGTCAATGCAGTGGCTGAGACTTCTTGGTTATGGAACCTTTTTACAAGAGCTTCACTCTCCTTTACACTTTGCTACAGTTGTTTATTGTGATAATGTCAGTGCGGTATATTTATCTTCTAATTCCGTGCAGCATCAGCGCACAAAGCATATCGAGATTGACATACACTTTGTTCGGGATCAGGTTGTTGTTGGCCAAGTTCTCATTTTGCATGTTCCCTCACGTTATCAGTATGCGGATATTTTCACCAAAGGTCTTCCGTTTGCTTTATTTGATGAGTTTCGCACTAGTTTGAGCGTTCAGTGTCCTCCCGCTCCAATTGTGGGGGCTGTTAGTGGATATCATTTAGTGTATAGTATTGTTGTATTAGACTATAGTATTGATGTATTAGACTAAGTCCACTTATTCATTGTATCTCAGCAATGAAGCATACCAAATCTTGAAAATAAGGAGCCATTTCGTATGGACGGGTTAGGAATTGGCTTTGGATTTGGATTTGGCTTGAAAGAAAAAAATTGAGATCGAAAGATATAATAACATAAATATTGTTTGTTTCGTAAATTAATATAAGATTTGACATTAAATATATTATTATAAAAAGAACCAATTATGGATGGGAGTGTCAGAAAAAAGGAGGCTCGCTAACTTTTGAAAAAGACATAAAACAGAGGTAGTATTTTTATAAGAACATTAGGTATGGTAACACCGGGCAAGGCGTTATGCCGATGTGGCGTCGGCGTTGCCGGCGTTGCCGGCGTTATCATACCGACGAAGTTTCGTTTCCAACGATGTTGGATGAGACGCTACTCCACCAATGTAAGGTTTTTTTTTTTTTTTTTTTTTTTTTTTTAACGTGTGTCACTTTGTGTTTTGCATTATGTGTGTGTGTGTTGCAGTGGAGAAGACGATGTCTTTTTTTCTTTTTTTTAGTCGTAAAGTGGGCAATGGGCTGTTGGAAATTAGTAGGCTGTTTGGTTCACGTAAAACATAAAAAGTTTATTTATTTATTTTTTAATTTTAGTTTCATAACTTTTTTTTTTAAATGTTATATGTATTTTAATTTAATGTATGAAAATTTTAGTTTGTTTGAAAAATGGAAAATAAAATAAAATTGTGGTCCTAAAAAATGTGGTGTTATGAATATTATATGTGAATGAGTGTTTTTGGGTGTTGATGTTAAAAGTGAGGATGATGTGTGTATGCACTTTTTGATGTTAAGGTGTTATGACACATGACGCACTAAACCTGACTCGCTAGCTTAGATTGATACATGAAAGATTTTGATACTTAATCCTAATCTTTGGGACCACTGTTGGATACCAAAAAACCATTTCTAACTATCAACTCTTATGCCCATATCAAAACCCATTAACCAAACGCATCCTAAATGGCATGGCTTCAGTTGTCATTGAACAAACAGCCGAACCATTTTTATTGACATTTTCAGGAAACAACTATTACAACAGGGACTAAAATGTTGTTAGGAATATGAATATTCAGCAGAAGACTCGGTCACCCCGAGTACTTATTAGATCATCATAGCTCATTAGATTATCAGTAATATTATTAGTAGCTTAGGTATTAATTACTATTGTGGAGTGGGTCGGGTCTTTACCCTCTGTCAGCTCGCTCCACAGTCCACTAGGGACATAATATGTAGTAGTATATATACCCCTTCCCACACAAGGGAAGGGTTGGACCTTTTCAATCTAATATTACACTAGTTCCTTTCTCTCTCTAAAAGGCTCCCACTTCTCTCTAGAAAACTTCTTCCATTCGATCCATACAAGTCTCTCAATAGTGATTCATGCATTGTGAATACCCTACAATTGGTATCAAGAGCCATGGTTAGGTCCATGAGAGTTGGTATTCACGAATTTGTGTAGTTTGTGAGGTGTTTTTTACTTTTGGGTCGAGTTGGAGTTTTCAAGATCTTTGTTCGGTTCGATTTGTGGCATACGCTTCATTTTGTGTTTTTGTTTAGTGATTAGAGGTTGTTTTATATTGAATTTGTGTAGTTCTTTAGGTTTTTCTTGGTTAGATTTGTTTAGATTTGTAGTTTTCTTTAAGTTTTGGTTCGGTTTGTTTAAGTAGCATAAATTTCATCTTTCTACTTTGTTTAGTGATTAGAAGTTGTTTTACTTTGTACTTTCTAGATTAAGATCAGTATTAGAGTGGTATTTAGTGTTTGGATTCACAGATTTAAGGCTCGTGTGGTGTTTGTGGGTGATTCGAGTGCTTTTCTTTCAAGAGTTCTTGGATGCGGTTTGTGTTGTTTGGACGATTCTTGAATGCGGTTTGTGTAGCATCGGGTACGCGGTTTGTCTTTATACTAGTTTAGGCAAAAGGACAAACGGCATTGATAGTGACAGGTTTGGAAGTTTGTGCCAACGCGGTTTGTCTCTACGGTGCGTACGCGGTTTGTGTCTACGCGGTTTGTGTATCCGGTGTGAACTCGGTTTGTCTATTTGGCGAATACGCGGTTTGTATCTTTGGTGTGAACTCGGTTTGTCTCTAAGGCGCACACGCGGTTTGTGTCAACGCGGTTTGTATATCCGGTGTGAACTCGGTTTGTCTATTTGGCGCATACGCGGTTTGTGTCAACGCGGTTTGTATCTTTGGTGTGAACTCGGTTTGTATCTCCATTGTGAACTCGGTTTGTCTCTTGGCACATACGCGGTTTGTATATCCGGTGTGAACTCGGTTTGTCTATTTGGCGTATACGCGGTTTGTGTCTTTGGTGTGAACTCGGTTTGTCTCTTTGGCGCACACGCGGTTTGTGTCTCCTGTGTGAACTCGGTTTGTCTCTTAGGCACATACGCGGTTTGTGTCTACGCTGTTTGTCTAGGCGGTTTGTGTCTTGGTGATTTTAGAAATTCCCGCGAAAGATTCGATTTCTCGGTTAAATCACAAGATCAGTAAAATCCCGTAGTTACTATGGCTACCACATCAAGTACATCATCAGATGATATTCAAGCAGCAGGATCTGACACTCGTCCACCTATGCTAGATAGGACGGATTATGAGTCTTGGGCACAACGAATTAGACTTTACTGCTTGGGAAAAGATAATGGTGTTAACATTCTTAAGTCAATTGACGAAGGACCTTATCAGATGGGTACCACCAGAGACGTGGTTACAACTGGTGAAGATGGTACTGTAACTTGGGGCATCGACAGACCTAGAAACTACAATGATCTTAATGAAGAAGAAAAGAAGAGGTATGATGCCGATATTAGAGCCTCCAACATAGTTATTCAAGGTCTTCCAAAGGATGTATACAAGCTCATCAATTTTAACACTGAAGCCAAGGCTGTGTGGGACAACGTTAAAATGTTGTTGGCAGGGTCAGAACTCACAAAGGAAGATCGTGAGTCACAGCTGTATGATGAGTTCGAGCATTTCAAAATGAACCCAGGAGAAAATATCACAGATTACTATGTGAGATTTCATAAGTTGGTGAATGATATGAGGATGATCAGAATGACTATGCCCAACATCCAACTTAACTCAAAGTTTGTGAACAACATGACTCCGGAATGGGACAGATTTGTTACTGCCGTCAAACTCAACAAAGGTTTAAGGGAGACTAACTATGAGCAGCTGTATGCTTACCTGCAACAACATGAGAAGCATGCTGCCTATGATCGGGTGCTGAGAGAAAAGTTGAATCCTTCAACTACGAATGACCCACTGGCTTTCATGACAAATGTACAACCAACAATCCAATCATCATCCAATCCAAGCTATCACCAACTTCACTCACAAGTACCTGCTATGAGTTCACAACTTGACTCAGGCTACTCTCAGACCGACAAAATGATTGAAAACCTCACCAATCAAGTATCTCTACTGGTTCAACAGTTTCAAGCATCACTCCCTCAGACCAACAATCAGTTAAGGAATTCTTCCAACCCACGCAATCTAGCAATGGTGGAGGACGGGAAAATTGTGGTCCAGAATGTGCAAGGGAGAGCTGGTAGAAACATGGGTCGAGGTTATGTGCAGAACAGAGCAGGGAATGCCAATCAGGGGCAAGGGAAACAGATCAAGTGTTATAATTGTGGGGGGCTTGGACACATTGCTAGAAACTGCAATCAACCTAAACGTCCTCAGAACTCAGATTACTTCAAAGACAAGATGCTGTTAATGCAAGCTCAAGAAAATGGTGCTGTATTGGATGAGGAAGAGTTATTGTTCTTGGCAGGAGATGGAGGAAATACTTTTGATGAAGATGTGGATGAGAAACCTGTTCAGGATCTGGCACTTAATGATCCTAACATCTTCAAGGCAGATGACTGTGATGCATTTGACTCTGATGTGGATGATGAACCTACTGCTCAAACAATCTTCATGGCTAACTTGTCTTCCCTGACATCATCTCGTCAATCTGGTTCTTCTAATGCATCCGTGATTTCTGAGGTACTAAAAATTTATGACACATATAATATTGTCGAGGGACATCAGATTCCCGAAGAAGTACATCAGGCAGTTGTTTCTGACTCAAGTGATGTTGATATGGAAAATAGCAATATTGTCTCATATGAACAGTATTTGAATAGCAACAACTCGCCTGATGTACCAAATGGTAAATCCTTTGTCAATAATGATGTGTGTGCTATGAGTAATGTATGTGCCTTAGATAATGCGAGTAGTGTAGATAATGCTTGTGTGTACCATGAGACCCAATTGCCTGTCCCTGATAATAACTTGATCACTAGACTTAACATCTATAAAGAACAAGTTGCTATGTATGAACAGCGTGCTAAGTTTGAGCTTAATGATCGTGAGCAGAAATTAGAAGGTCAAATGAGTACACTTATTAAAGAATCTAGAGTGCGAGAAGAAACATTAAAATTAGAGTTAAGTTCTTTGAAAAGTCAGCTAGAACAGTCTGTCAAACAAAAACAGGAAGCACAAAAGTGTGTAACAACACTTAAGCAAGAATTCAAACAAAAAGAAACAACTCTTTTAAATGATTTCTCTAAACTCAAGACGTTAAAAAACAAGCTTGAAGATAAGTTGTACACACAAAATCAAACCATACAAACTGCTCAAATGATTCATAAGCACAGAAAGTTGAGTGATAAGCATAGTAAAATCATGATAGGTGAACCAAAGTCTACCATCCTTAAGGGTATGCAAGTACTTCAACCAGCCCTATATGATGGTAATGTGATGATTAAGCCTATTCATGACCAACCTGAGCATATCTACACTGATGAAGAGGATGAGTTAAGTGAGAAAACGAAAGAAAAAATGAATGAAAAAATGAGGGATCCCGAGTGCATAGCCAGACGAATAATAATCAAACCCCATGATTATTATGAGGAAAATCGTTTGACTGTGTTTGCTCCTCAAAAGAAGTTAACACTTGAACAGATATTTTGGAAACAAGATAGTGAAAAACTTAAGGAAGATAAACTTAAGGCCAACACCCCCCTCATTCGAAAAGTTGCGTCCATAACGGTGTATCCTCCCAATACACCTAGGAATCTGGTGCCTTTGTCTCTTCCCACTGAATGCAAAACCTTTATTAGCTTATATGTGCTTTGGCAACTGTTTGCTGATTTTGATAAAACATGTAAGAAGAGAATCACACCAACCGGCATTACTGAGGGGGAAAGGTGTTTTGAACATGCAAAAAGGTGTTACTTAACTGAGGTCATGCCATTCTTTAAACTACTTAAAGAACACTTTGAAGGGTTGCAAACTGCTCTTAAAGCCGAAATAAATGAAATGAAAGTAGTGTTTAAAGATATGGAAAATGAGGTGAATGAACATGCAATAGAACTTAAGAGTCGAGAGATTGAAAGAAAAAACATACTCATCATTAATGACAACTTGATTGCTAAATGTATTGCACAAGATGTATTTTACACTGTCACTGATTCTGCATTGTCTGCTTGTCAATTTCATGAGTATGCTATTGCGTTAAATGTCACCCAGAATCGTGTCGTTGAGCTTGAGGGGGAGAATTTGAAATTGCTTGAAAAAATTCAAAATGATGACCATGATAACATGGTTAAACGTTTTTCGAAACTAGAAGTTGATTATCTGAACTTGCAACTTAAACATCAACACTTAGAAGAAAAATGCAAAATATCAAATGTCAAGACATCCACGGATGCTCCTGAGTTTGATACATATTTTGAATTAAGCAAACGTGATGAATCAATTCAAGCTCACACGAACACGATTCGACTGCTGAGGGCCCAAATTGCCCAACTGAAATCCAACAAGCATGAAGTATATGGCACCAATAAACCTTCGTCTTCAGATTCTCAGAATTTTCAATATCAAAACACCATAAATAAGTTACATTACGAAAATGAGTGTTATCGAGAAGAAAATTCAAAGGTCAAACAACATTTCAAGGAGTTATATGATTCTATTAAAGTTACAAGAAGCAATCATAATGATCAAATAACCTCTTTGACAAATGAAATTGAGAATCTTAAGGCTCGGGTGAAAGGTAAAATGCCATGCACCACTTGTAATTGTGATACACCAAAGGCTACTGATTGTAAAAAGTATGATGTTGATGTTGGGCGTATTCCGTTTAAGCTTAGAAATAACAACCTTGCCCATCAAACAAATCTAGATCATCTTAGAGAAGGTCTTGACACACTTCGTGAGGTAGTTGAAGAGGATAGGAATGATAAGCCACTTGATCAAGCAGTTGTCTATGCATGCAAACTCACGAAAAGGATTCAGGAAAACTTAGAATATGCCATAGGCTCAATTCCTAAGATTAGAGGCCATAGAGATAGATCTGTTGCATCATCATCCAATGTTGTGAACAAGTATGTAGCCGTTGACCTACCATCCAAAACATCAGAACCCAACACATCATTATCAGGAAGGCATGTGACAGAAAAACAAACTAATGTTACCTTCGATGCTTCTACAGGAGTAAAAAGTGACACCCAAGCTAGCGGGTCAAGGTCTAGAGGAAATGAAAGAAAGGATATGACTGCGCCAGCTAAGAATGATCACTTGAAGAATGTAGAAGCCCAACCTAGGAACAATAAGTTTACAATGAGTAGGATGAATCGTGTTGATTCTAGTATCAAAAGTACTGTAATTAATTCGAATTCTAATGCTATCTGTAAAACTTGCGACAATTGTTTAATTTCTGCTAATCATGATGAATGTGTTGTGTCTTTCCTGATGTCTTCTGCATCATCCCATGTTAAGAATGGTAGGATATCTGAAGCATGCAAAAAGGTTTGGAAAGCAACAGGAAAAACATTTGCTAGCATAGGCTATCAATGGAGACCCACTGGAAGGAAATTCAATTTAGGAAAACAGTGCACGTTACCTAAAATGAATAAGCATAAAATTGTTAACGTTAAGGAATGGAGACCCACTGGAAGGAAATTCAATTTAGGAAAACAGAGACCATTACCTAAAATGAATATGCATAAAATTGTGAAGAATAAGGAATGGAGACCAACTGGTAGAATATTGCCTTTAGAATCACAATGCCTTCCATCTAGGTCTTGTCCTGTCTCAAGTTCTGTCTCCACAGTAAAGATAGTAGCATCTGTGAAATCTGTGGTTCCTGAATATGTGTATGCTGACCAAATGGACCCCAATTGCACTTGGGGATCCACATTTTTCAGTCATCCATTGTTGTCTGGTTTCAAATGCAGGTCGTACAAATCGTCCTGTGGTATTTGGACTCAGGCTGCTCAAAACATATGACTGGAGATCGCTCACGGCTCAAGAACTTCGTGAAAAAGTTTATCGGGACAGTTAGATTTGGGAACGACCACTTTGGTGCTATTATGGGTTATGGAGATTATGTGTTTGGTAATAGTGTAATCTCAAGGGTATATTATGTGGAAGGACTAGGACACAATTTGTTTTCTGTGGGTCAATTTTGTGATTCAGATCTGGAAGTGGCTTTCAGAAAGCATACATGTTTCGTCAGAGAATTGGATGGTTTAGATCTCCTCAAGGGCAGTCGGGGCACCAATTTATACACCATCTCAATTGAAGAAATGTTGAAGTCCTCTCCAATATGCTTGCTTTCTAAAGCCTCTAAAACAAAATCATGGCTGTGGCATCGTCGTTTGAACCACTTGAACTTCGGTACCATAAATAATCTTTCCCTTAAAGATCTTGTTAGAGGGATGCCCAGACTGAAATATGAGAAAGATCATCTCTGCTCTGCATGTCAACTGGGTAAAAGAAAGAAACAAACCCACAAGCCTAAAACCGTCAACACCAACTTGGAAGTTCTTCACACCCTCCACATGGACTTGTGCGGTCCAATGAGAATACAAACCATAAATGGAAAGAAGTATGTTCTGGTGATAGTAGATGATTATTCTCGGTTCACATGGGTAAAGTTTTTGAGAACCAAGGACGAAACTCCAGAGGTTATCATTAAACTGATAAAACAGCTGCAAGTAAGGATAGATAAAACTGTCAGAATCATTCGCACAGATAATGGTACTGAGTTTGTTAACCAACAACTCCGTAATTTCTATGAAAGTATTGGCATCACGCATCAGAAAAGTATCCCTCGCTCGCCTCAACAGAACGGGGTGGTTGAACGAAGGAACCGTACTCTGGTGGAGGCTGCAAGAACCATGCTTATATTTTCAAAGACACCGATGTTTCTCTGGGCAGAAGCTATAGCAACAGCATGTTACACTCAAAACCGATCCCTAATTCATCCGGTTCATGAGAAGACTCCCTTCGAGTTAATTCATAACAAGAAACCAGATCTTTCCTTTCTGCGTGTGTTTGGTGCTCTTTGCTATCCAACTAATGATAGTCAAGACTTGGGAAAGTTAAGAGCTAAAGCAGATATAGGTATTTTCGTTGGATACGCACCTGACAGTAAAGGGTATCGAATCTACAATAAAAGGACCCGTAAAATCATGGAAACCATTCATGTTACGTTCGATGAGCTGAGTGAGCTACCTGTTTCAGGACAAATCAGTTCTGGACCCGATCTTCACCTTTTGTCTCCTGGACCCATTAGTTCAGGACTTGTACAGAATTCCACGCCTGCAGATTCTTATGTGCCTCCTACATGTGAGGAGTTGAAGAAGTTATTCGATCCTATGTTTGATGAATACTTTGAGCCAACGAATGGAACCATCCCGAGTGAACCAGATATAATTCCTATGGATGAGGTTCAAGCCCCACAAGGCTCAGAAGGCCCTGCAGCTTCAGTATCAGTCAGTCACAATGCTCCTGCTGCCAGTCAATCGCCTTCGTCATCAAACACTCAAACTTCTCCAGTAATGCAAGAATCTTCAGATAATAATCCTTTGGGAGTTAATCCTTTTGCTCCTGTTGAAGAGGCTCCTTTTGAAAACATATTTGCTCCTGAACATTCATCAGACACATCCTTACCTGAGGAACACAGCACTGCTACATCTGTTCATAACCATCAACCTCACGATCATCTCAGGAAATGGACCAGTGATCATCCAATCGACAACATCATTGGCAATCCCTCACGTCCAGTATCTACACGTAATCAACTAGCCACTGATGCACTATGGTGCTTCTTCAATTCCGTACTGTCTAAAGTCGAACCAAAGGATGCCAAAGAAGCAATGACTAAAGATTGCTGGTTCCAGGCCATGCAGGATGAAATCCATGAATTTGATCGACTTGAAGTTTGGGAATTAGTGCCTCCTCCGGAGCGTGCAATGATCATTGCTTTGAAGTGGATCTTCAAAGTGAAGCTTGACGAGTATGGTGATGTCCTAAAGAACAAGGCACGGCTAGTTGCTAAAGGGTTTAGACAAGAAGAGGGCATTGATTTTGAAGAATCGTTTGCTCCGGTTGCTAGAATTGAAGCCATAAGAATCTTCCTGGCAAATGCTGCGAGTCGTAATATGATAGTCTACCAGATGGATGTCAAAACGGCATTCTTGAATGGTGACTTAAAGGAAGAAGTTTATGTGAGTCAACCTGAGGGATTCGTGGATGCTGAACACCCTACTCATGTTTACCGCTTGAAGAAGGCTCTTTATGGGCTAAAACAGGCGCCAAGGGCATGGTATGATACATTGTCCAAGTTCCTCCTAGCGAACAGATTCTCCAAGGGTGTTGTTGATCCTACACTATTCACCAGGAAGTCAAGAAACCATCTACTGCTAGTTCAGATATATGTAGATGATATCATCTTTGCTTCAACGGATCCTGGTGAATGTGATAGTTTCTCAAAGGAGATGAATTCCAAATTCCAAATGTCCATGATGGGACAAATGTCATTCTTCTTAGGACTACAAGTTTCTCAAAGTCCCGGAGGCATATTCATCAATCAATCCAAATACGCCAACGAGATCCTGAAAAAGTTTGGATTCCATTCAAGTGAACCTGTTGACACTCCCATGGTTGATAGAACGAAGCTGGATGAAGATCCTTCAGGGATTCCAGTTGATATAACACAGTATCGAAGCATGATTGGATCTTTGATGTACATCACGGCTAGCAGACCAGATCTTCTGTTTGCTGTGTGTATGTGTGCTCGGTATCAATCCAGACCAACCAAGAAGCATGTTGAAGCAGTGAAAAGGATCTTCCGATATCTTCAAGGCACGGTTCATATGGGTCTCTGGTATCCTAAGGACACTGCAATGGAGTTAACGGCATACGCAGATGTTGATCATGCGGGATGTCAAGACACTCGTCGAAGTACTTCAGGAGGAGCTCAATTTTTAGGGGAAAAGTTGGTTAGTTGGTCTTCTAAGAAACAGATGAGTACTTCCATATCATCTACTGAAGCTGAGTACATTGCTATGTCTGCTTGCTGTGCACAAATCCTTTGGATGCGATCACAGCTTTCGGACTATGGATTCTCATACAACAAAATTCCCCTATATTGTGACAACAAAAGCGCCATTGCTCTTTGTTGTAACAATGTTCAGCACTCCAGGTCTAAACACATCGACATCAGACATCACTTCATCAGGGAACAGGTGGAAAAAGGAATTGTGGAGCTATACTTCGTGAGAACTGAGTTTCAGTTAGCTGACATCTTCACCAAGGCACTCCCAAGAGAAAGGTTTCAGTTTATTCTCCCACGCCTTGGCATGAAAAGCATGACTCCTGAAACCCTCAAGTGTCTTCAGGAAGAAAAGGAGGAGTAAAGGATTGTCTTCTTATATCCTTGTACATAGTTGTATATATCTTAAATCAAAAAGAAAAATACAAAAATATAAAACCTATAAAAACCATAAAAATTGAAAAATCAGAAAATACCAAAAATAGTTCTACCTAGGCATGTCTTCTGTTTATCGATAACATTTACGTATCTAGAAATGTCATTCAACAATGGCACGGATTCTTAAATGAAGCTCGAGCAGAAGTTATACTAATCAGTTAAAACATGTCTTAATGGCTTGCAGTTACTTCATACTGCAACCCGCACTGTACAATGGGGAAAGCATGTCGCCAAAAAGACAGCTGTTTCTCCAACCGGGTGATGTTCACCTGGGCATGGATTACTTTATATCCATGTTCTCCCGACTTGATGTACGTTTCAGTGCATCACTTCGTATATAAGAAGAGAAGTCTTCTTTTCATCAAGATTCTCTATCTTGTTAGATCCCTCAAGAGAGTCTTGATGTTACACAAGGTGGTAAAATGAACTAAATTTTCACAAATGTCCGTCGCTCAATTGAATGACTACAGCTCTTTTAATGGAAAACGGGTCATTAATTGAGGGGGAGCATATTTGTTCAAATTTCCGACACCTTACCAAATTTGTGCAACATCAGCAGTGACACTCTCTCGTTGTTTCAGGGGGAGCATCGTATGCTCCTAAATCAGAATACATTTAAACCTGACCACATTTTCTCCCGAATTTTTCTAAACGTATTTAAATCAATTGGGATCACAAATCTCAAATGGTTTGAAATTTTTGATCGGGGGAGAGAATGTGATTTAAATAGGAAATTCTGATAAAATGTGATGATTTGGCAATTAATGTAAGCTCTCCCGTATGTGCTAAACCATTTTGCATATCAAGGCACATATTGAGGGGGAGCAAAATGTTTTGGTCATAAATGCAAGCTCCTCCATATGTACGAAAATCTTTCTTATATCAATACATATATTGAGGGGGAGCAAATGGTTTTACAAAACAAAGGATTTGGCATCGCATGTGGCTGTGACTCAGAATTAACAAAAGAATTGACGAAACTTGAATTGTCATCAATCGAAATGATACGTCTTGGCCGGGTAATAATTTCAAGCTGGTTTAACCAGTGATGTAAGCGTGTCTCGAAAAAGATGTATCTGAGTAGAGTGTACTGTTTCGAGAAACTTTCTATGGACTTGACCAGGACGGGTAATAATTTCAAGCTGGTCTAACCAGTGATGTAAGTGTGTCTCGAATCGGTCATGTTCACTGAAAGTGGATCAATTCAAAAAGTGCAAGCTCTACCTAACATGTGCAAATTTATAAAACTATCACTCGAGCACATGTTGAGGGGGAGCATTTGAAAAATATAAAACTCTCAAGTGTTTGCAAAAATGTGTTTCAGAATCATGAACACTTTGAGAGATTTTTCAAAGATTTGGTTTGGAAATTGTGGATGAATACCAAAGACCGACCATTTTAATTAATGCATGGAGTTATAAGGATGGTTAGGTTAGGCTCAAGTTCCCACGATCCCGCCAGAGCCGGAGGGATCTACCCAGGGACAATCCACTAGTTAGTGTAGAAGTCCTTAGGTATGATTAAAAAGGAGAAATGTGCATAAGGGAATAGTGCCGACTGAGATGGAGCTAACACTGGAACAAACCCAACAAGGTGTTAGTTTTGAAGTCTCGGTAAGCACTGAAGGGGTTGAAGAATGAAAAAGAATTGTAAAGAGAAAGGGTGAAAAGAAATAGCCCTCCTTACAACTTAGGCAGAAACCGGGTCAATACATATGCTGTCAGAATCACTTAGTTGATTGCTGGCATTGAAGACAAAGTATCATGGACCCAGTGATACGCTGCACAACCCTCCCTAGCCACTCAAGGTCCCTCAAAGGATTCTTGTTTCAATTGTCACGGAGTTTAATACATTCCTATCGTCTCTCTCACTTCGAGTTAGATGATATTGAATAGGTGGCAGTTCTCTCCAGCCTCCGCTCACTAAATCAAAACGCACTATCGAGTCTAGAGCCCCGAGATACATAATAAGATCTCATAGGGACACGAATTATTTCTACACTGGTTGTTCAACATTAAGGACACCAGTTGTAATCTCATGAGTCCTACGCAGATCTTAGCAATCTGCCAGAACATTTATGAGGGAATTTACTTATGTAATTCTCAATGATTGAATGGAAATTCCTGCCAGGGTCAACATCAAGCAGCCCTGAAAGCAGGTCACTTCGGTAATTCCTCGTGGATTACGCTTAGTGGTCGCGGCGGTTTCAACCGGTCTACAGTCGTGGAGTGATCTCCAGCGACTCACCTAATCGTTGATTTACTACGGTAAAATCTTAAAAAGCCCTCTGTGGGTTTTCGATTAGGAACGGTCTTAGTAAGGATTAGAGAAAGTCTTCACACTATGCTGTTGACTGTCTCGAAGTCCAAACTTGTAAGTACCGGTCGAATTATTGCTAACTGTCGTATGCAGGAACTTCTGGCGATTGTAGCTGTGGAAAGCTGTAGCTGGTTGCTGTTGTAGCTGGTTGCAGAAAAGATGCCAATCCATCACCACATGTTCACACCACATCATCATCAAAGAAGTCATGATCGACCTATAAGACCTTCAACACAGCTTCTGCTAACTCTGATGCTGAAGATCATGACCCCATATCGTGTGAGCATGTCGGCTCTAAGTATATTTCATCACATGGAGTATTACTACAGAAAGATGACTTGGAGACTCAAGTGGGATGATACGTTCAGAGATTATTCAAAATTCATCCAAGACAAAAGAGAAGTCATCTTCAGATCACTGATGTTTGCACAGTAATCTATGACATTGAAGATTCAATGAGTACGAGCTATGATGTCAAGATCCAAGGAAGAAGTGCTGAATTTCAGAACATTACTTCTGGGGTGACCTCCCTTAGGGGGAGATTGTTAGGAATATGAATATTCAGCAGAAGACTCGGTCACCCCGAGTACTTATTAGATCATCATAGCTCATTAGATTATCAGTAATATTATTAGTAGCTTAGGTATTAATTACTATTGTGGAGTGGGTCGGGTCTTTACCCTCTGTCAGCTCGCTCCACAGTCCACTAGGGACATAATATGTAGTAGTATATATACCCCTTCCCACACAAGAGAAGGGTTGGACCTTTTCAATCTAATATTACACTAGTTCCTTTCTCTCTCTAAAAGGCTCCCACTTCTCTCTAAAAAACTTCTTCCATTCGATCCATACAAGTCTCTCAATAGTGATTCATGCATTGTGAATACCCTACAACAGGGACTAAAATGTAATCTTTTTCAAAATTTTCGGATGGCTAATCATAGAACTCTGTTTTATCCTAAGACTTTATTGACTTATTTGGTTTCGCCTAACCCCAGAAAATGACCTCTAAAAGTCACAGGCTCGGTAGACCTAACTGACTACAAGTTTGATATTTTGATGTAGACTTAAGCGAACAAAATCATGATGATTATCTACATAACATACATATATTACTTTAAACTTTGTTGACACTAGCAAATTAGCCATCATCAATAAGTAACACTAAAATTAAGTAGCTAAATACGATTTGTTTTTAAATTCAATTTATGTTGAATGCAAACAACTTTCAAGTGACCATGCTAACCTCGTGAAAATGAAAGGTATTGTAATGAAACATATAAATTTTATTAAATAAATTAAATAAACAATAAACTGTAAATAATAAAGGAAACATATAAATGGACACAAGGTGTAGAAGATCAGAAGACAAACTTGTTTGCAGTATTTAAACAAAGAACATACCCATAAAGCTGAAGATCATGTTTAAACAGGAAAAGTTGTTTTACACGATTTCCTTAAAATAGATTCGCTGTCTATTTCTCAGGTACAACAGCTGAAGCAGCGTGCACTGCCGAACTTGACTAACATGCCAGAAAGATCAGTGGCGGAGCCAGGAGTTTGTTTCAGGGGTAGCGAAACACGAAAATTTGTTTAGGGGTAGCGAAAATTTGTTTTAGGGGTAGCGAAATCGCCAAAAAAATGCCAAAAATGGCCAAAAATCGCCAAAAATTCTACTACCGGGTAAAAGTTCAGGGGTAGCGACCGCTACCCCTCGGCTATACATGCCTCCGCCGAACTTGACTAACATGCCAGAAATATCACGGAAATGTTGACGTGTTTATCAAATATGTTGGAGAAATTTTCACTTTCATGAAGGCTGCAAAATGGTGCATTATTAGGTTGTTAGATGGTAGAAAACTAATGGAGGAGATCCATTTTATATATATATATATATATATATATATAATGGAGGAGATCCATTATATATATATATATATATATATATATATATATATAAACATATCTTTTCCACCAAAAAAGATGCACCAAAATATAATTAATCTTTTTCATCAAAAAAAGATCGCAGCCAAATATAAACAATCTTTATCACCAAGAAAAGATCATAGCCAAATATGAACAAGATGTGCAAATTTGTTATAATTTAACACGATTTGAAATCTTTATAAACATAGAAAATGAATCTGTATTTGACTCTTAAGTCTCAGTCAGTTCTTAAAATAAATTAATACAGAAAATATGAAAAATTCTATAAAATGAAACAACTTCAAGGTTCATTCATTTTCCACACTACTTTCATTTTCCAGTTTTTTATGTTTCAAATAAGTTACTTTGAGACACGATATCTCATTCATATAAACTCTATTTTGGACACTCTATAGCTTATTACGAATCTCTCTTCAAGGAGAACGCAAACCCACAAACTAATACTAATATATGTAACACATACGTATATTGTATAGTGTCTAAAGTTTACAAATAATCAATTTTGTAACAAATTTTCCAACAGGTTTTGCATGGTTTGAGTCTGTGACAGTGAGCTCAATCCTCGTATATTAATCGGCCAAAAGGTTGAAAACCATGGTTAAAATAAGAATAATTAAATAGATAAAAAAGTATATGGATACTAATCAAGTTGAATATGTTTTGTTCGAGCTCCATTCAAGGGGTTCTTCGATTAGTTAAACTTACGAGGGCTTACTGGTCTATTTATGTAGAAAGCGCATTTTTTGAACCTTTTCAGCTTATCAACTTGAGCTTATAGGCTTTAGTAACCAATTAGTTCAAATTGATAAGGTCACGAGGACAAAAAAGCTAGTCTATCGACTTTTCCAAATTTAAATAAGCTGATAAGCTCATAAGATAAGCTCATGAGATAACCCTTGAGTTTCAAATACATTGCGAATTATAAACTTGGTTTTAACATTCTTCCATCCAAGGTATCTAGACTTTTTTTTTTTTTTTAAATGTTAATCATTCAAGTCTGAAATTGCCTGGAATGTTTTGAACTTTTAGAAACTTTACTTGCATCTTGTATTATAATATGTGACATATCAGTTCCTTGTGATAGTTGATGTAACTTCCCAGTTATATAAATATATATGTTAGGCATAGATATAAACCGAACATGAAAACCAAACTTTCCAATAACATTCCTTATAAGAAAACTACTTACTTGATGCTAATTAACAAGTAACAACAACAACCTTTAGGAACATGTTAACAAGATCTGCTAATATTAAGACACAAACTATCTAACCTATTTCACATTTTTCGTTAGCTTTCACTAATGAATAGAATGCATTGTATTATTTGTGTTTGAGAAATATAGTTAACAACAATCCAAATATTCTTGTGAGCAAATATTTTAGATGTAGCAAAATAAAAAGTTTATTCTAAAGATGGGAGTGAAGTGCTTTAAGGACCATGAAAAGCGCAAAATGTCTCCTAGTATGACAATCCAGTCACACAAGATAACTACTGTACTTCATAAGAAAGTTCTTCTATAAGAAATATATAACTTTTTCCATGTGTTAGGCCATGGGCAAAAAGCACACTTATAGTCTCTTGTATCTGTATCATGCTTCCATCAAAGACATGCAGTTTCAAGATGTTGATTTGAAGCTGCTAAAACTAAACAAAAAGTATATGCTCTTCAGATAATCATGGTTGTTTACAAAGTGCTCACTTCTCTATCTCTGTCATATATCATCCTCGATCTCTTTTAGGTATGTAGTTGGATCGTGTTAAATTCTTATTTCATGTCTGAATGATCTTTGTTAAAAAGTTGTATTTGATTTTCTTGCAAACGAATAATCGTTTTTGCCTAAAGTAAAAAACAAAATAGTATTGTTTGCTAAATTTTGCATTAATATTTGTACGTACATGTACTTATAATTTTAAAAGATCTTGAATTGTTTGCTATTTCCTCTTAATATAAATTTCTTTGTTGCGCGTACTGTCATGTAGAACGGGACTCTATCTTTATTCTCGTCCGATTGATCAGTTCGATCTCCAAAAGATCTATCAGATTATGAATTGTATCATTTGATCAATGAATATTCTATTCTTTCTTCAATATAGAATTGATTCAGACCAATTCTTATGTATTATGTATTATAAGGACAGCAAGTACAGACAGTCGGTAAAGTTCATCACTCTTTTATTGTTGTACAGGTTTACAAGGTTTGATTAGGATTTGTATTTGATGCGTGGTTGGTAGTCAAAGTTTGTTCAACATCATTGTACTTAATGAGTTTGTGTATTATAACATCATTCATACCTCATTCTTTAAAGTATATATAAATTATGTACTAGCACAAATGTATCATATCGTAACATTAATGCAGTATAATGCATCAATGATCAAATCTGTTATTAATTATCATGATGTATATGGTGCATCGATCCAATGTGATAAAGCTCATGATTGTGTTGTTTAAGGTATATCAGGTAGAGTATCTTTGCTATGTATTCAGTCTAGATACCATTTGGTACTTTTTTCGTGTGTTTATTGTGTTACAGATGATACGTTTCGTAAAACTTCCCAAATTGTTATTTAGCAGCGAATCAGCGATACGAATATTAAATATTTCGTTTTATCATATAATATGCTTATTATATAGCAAAGTAGGGATGATTGATGATTGACCCAATGACCCAACTAGTTAATAGCCTTTCGTGACAACGAAATGGTAGTGCTATAAACTAATAGCAAAAAGCTTGAACTTACTGTATCACCTTTTAATATGTCGGCATCCGCAAGTAACTAATATAAAAAGCTTAATGTTACCGTCTCACTTTCATTGGTCGGCATCCGTATGCAAGTAAAATGTTGCGGTTTGTTGTATAGCTTGAACAACGTAATATTGTACAATCAAATTGAGTCAATGAGAGAATATATATCATATATATATATATATATATATATATATATAGATATCATGCATGTTTTTTAAAGTTTGTTACTTATACTGATATGATAGAAGAAAAGGAGGTATTGATCAATACTAATAAATGTGTTAAAAAAAAAAGATCAATACTAATAAGGGTTAATAACACGTAATAGCAATGTACTTTTCCATTTGTTCCATTATCAGACACGAACCCACAATAATACAACAATACCCATCCAACTTTCAAATTTTGTTTCATTATCATACATTTTGTTTGCACCGTTAGTCCTTTTGACTAACGACCATTTATAATTAACTCAAAAATATGTTTTTCTTACGTTTTCATACGTTTCTATCCATTTTTATACTTTTTCGCCCGTTTTCTTTACGTTTTTGTTTGCACCGTTAGTCCTTTTGACTAACGACCGTTTGTAATTAACTCAAAAATATGTTTTTCTTACGTTTTCATATGTTTCTATCCGTTTTTATACGTTTTCGCCCGTTTTCTTACGTTTTTGTTCGTTTTTACAAAAACGTATGAAAACGTAAGAAAACGTATAAAAACGGATAGAAACGTATGAAGTCGTATGAAAACGTAAGAAAATGTATAAAAACAGATAGAAACGTATGAAAACGTAAGAAAACGTATAAAAACAGATAGAAACGTATGAAAACGTAAGAAAAACATATTTTTGAGTTGATTACAAACGGTCGTTAGTCAAAAGGACTACGGTGCAAACAAAACGTATGATAATGAAACAAAATTTGAAAATTGGATGGGTATTGTTGTATTATTTTGAGTTCGTATCTAATAACAATAGAAAGAAGGCAAAAGGACAAAATTAGGATGTTTAGTATTTGCTTATATGTATCAGTTTATGCTCTTTTTTATATAAGTTATCTGATACTAAACTGTCTAAACAGTAAACACCTTAGTGCTTATGGAAAAACACCTCATTTTATTGCAAAAAAGCTACAAAACACTAGTTAAATTTTCCACATTTTAAAGGCCAATTGGCCACGGTTAAAAATGTGTAGAATTATAAATTCCACACTTGCTCATGTGTGGTAATAATGGGTGTGACAAATTTTGCTACACATATAAGTGTGAAGATACTTTCCAAATGTCTATGGTTAAAAGTGTGGCAACACTCTTTGAATGTCCACCTTAAAAGTGTGGCAAAATTGCAAAAAAATGCTTACAATTAAAAGTGTGGAAACATTGTTAAATATTCACACCTAAAAGTGTGGACATATTTATAGGAAAAACCTGATGCAGGAAAATAATATATCAAAACTAATGCTGGAACAAAATATATCAAAACTGAAGCAAGAACAAGATATATATTTCAAATGCTATTTATTAATCAATCATTTAGCATGTTTTCCAGTAATGTACAAGTAAAAACCAATTAACAGTGAGTATACACATTTTCGATTTTCTACGCTTTTTCTACCCTTTGACATCAGCAATCTTCGCTTTTTCTACCCTTGAGACGACTCTACAGCCTGGTGATTCTGAACTCTAGAAACAGAAGGTGTTTGCATACTAGATTGCCACAAATTTTGCCACATCTTTGCCAAAGGCACCTGTTGTCTTTGGTGCTGTTGTTGTTGCTGCTCCTGAAATATGAACATCACAAACAAAGTAGTCATAGAATCGAAAAAACACAAGTGATATATATTCACAGATTCAAAAGCAAAACTGATATGAACAATAAAACAGTAATAAAAGAAATGTAATGATATTTGGACATACTTGGATTACTTCTACAGAAAAGACCCAAATGAAAACAACAGCTGCAATTAAAAACAATCCAACTTGGTATCTCCAACCCATCAAATTTGGAAGCTAAACTTACCAATTTTACCCATATTGCCCAATGTAACTTATTATTCAGGGGAACTAATGAACCAGTCAAAAGGCACCATATTTGTTAATTACTAATATGACTCAATAGGCTATATCCATAGGTATTCCAGAATTACAACTTACAGAGAGCCTAGGGAAAAATTTAAGAAATGAATTGAGCCGTGTTATAATGTACTCAGATCCTAGATGCTAAGATCTTGAACTTTATTACCTTATGGTTAAAAGAAATTAAAAAGTGAAACTAAATTTTTGTCCACGGCATAATTCCTAAAAGTGTACTAAGAATACATTCTGTAAAAGGTTGTCAGGTTCGAAACAGAGCTGGCTATCACACTAACAAATGAAAATCAGCAACAGGATTGCTACCAACCAATCTCTTGCTTAAAGGCTCGAGGAATGTGCTATACATACTTAGGAGAGACAAATGGAACAGACACTAAAAGGGGAAGAAAAAAAAAGAAAGAGAATATACTCTTATATCTCGAGCACGAAAGGTACAAAAATTAATTGACCGAGTTATGCTTTAGGAACCCAACCCGAAAGGTACAAAATTACCCGTTTTGACGGTCACATAGAGAAAATGAAATAAACCCTCTGGACAACTTAAAGTAAATATAATACCTTAGTTACCTGATATAGAATAAGTACTCTTAAACCACATCGTTTAATCTCTAGCAAAAGCTTGTCAAGAACTTGCAGTTTGCCACTGAAATTGATATCAGAATCCAATGGGTCAACTGAAGGATCTTTTTTGGAAGAGTTACGCAAAGTAGGATCAACAAGATACGGGTAGTCACAGCACTGCAAAAATAGTCAATAGAATAAAAAAATAGTCAATAGAATGCACACCAGAAACTTACAATATCTTTATGAAGCATATGAGTAAGTATTTATAGAATGAATATTGTGATAGAAACACAGTGCGGTTGTATGAATATCGTCCATGGACAAGTATCAATCTTTTAAGGAACCTGAACTCTGCAAAGTAACAGAATCGAAAACAAGATCAATTTTGTTTTATATCTTTCCAATCCATAATTTTTTCAGTAAGCATCAAAAATCATTAATAAATAGAGTTTTAGATCTTACTCCCGATACTATAATCAGCCGCCCTTGCTGCCTGTAGTCCTTCTCTCCCACTTATGCCAACATCTATATCAGCTTGTTGGATCATTCTCACATCATTTCCACCATCTCCAATGGCCAGAGTTCTGTAATCACAAGATTTAAGGAGCTCTACAAGCTGCAATAATATAGTGAATTTAAACTTTAGGGGAGATAATGGACAATCACGCAATGATGCAAAGAAAAAAAAAAGCCTTGCATCAGAACCTACATCTCTGGTATTTGATATACAGCTAGTGACATCATTAATAGAGAATTCAAGGTAATGCTTACAAAATAAAAGGTCATAAAAAATTATAGGCACCTGTGCCTTCTGTGACGGGGTAACGCGACAGCATATAGCTGTTCGTGACAATATTGCCAACTCTGTGAATGCTTTCCGGTAATACTTGAGAGCAATTTCAAGAGCCCATCCATCAATGACAAAAGCCACATCCTGCAACAATATAAGAAATCCGAATCAGATCAAACACAGGATGTATCATGAAAATCGAAGAAATATTAGATAAAAGGAAAGAACAAAAGAGATAATTTATGCTCAAGTATGTAGTTTCTATTCTTCTAATTTGCCACTCTCCACTACAAAGATCAGATTAAAGGTATGAATTATATGTAAACACACACACACACTCACACAATCTGTCCATGTGTTTTCTGTACCTCTTTGTCAACTAATGTGCTATTAGCCTCTTTAAACATCGAAGACCAATCTTGATACTCAATCTCATTTATTTCACGCCAAGCTAAACACAACGTACATAGGCCCATTTGGGCATATTGATCTACAGCTTCTGAAAATGTCTTTGTTTGATGTCCTGCCACAGTCCGACATATACAAAATTAAGATCAATAGCTACAATACAATTGTCTGCAAACCCATATAAACATCTTTTTTCCTTCAAACGCCAAGTATATATATAAAGGAGTCAAAAAGATGCAGGGCAAACTGCAACTCGCTAATATTCAATCAGTATATCCATGAAATAAATATAACTATACAAGTACAAATCACCGGAAAGACTAATAGACACCACTACTGTCACGAAAAACGCATGAAACATGGATAATGCATTGTACACTTTGTAATATCATATAACTAAAAGACAATAAATAATACCTGCATGTGCACAGGGGAGAATAGCTTCATCTGCTCATGAAACTAACGTAATTACAAATCATCATAAACAGCTGCATTGGTCACCTAATCAAATACTTATGACTTACTTCATTCTATAGCACATAAAAATCTATACTAAGAATATGATCAATAGCAATCAGTAATACCGATCAAATTAAATATACCCCTTGTAAACTCACTAGAGACAAGTTTTTCAGCAGTCACACGTCACGTGTCCGCCAGTCCGGCAGGTCCAAGAGTTTGTGGAAGCCTAGTTACTACTATGAGCTTTGTGCATTACTATTAATACGTGTACTCATTATAATTAAAGCGTTTAGAATACTTGCTGCACGGAAACTTTACACCAACTGTCTTAAAAAAATATCTATTCAATTAATTACAAAAAGTTTCCACGCAAGTCAGACCAAACAACTCTTTTACGCAATTACATCAGCGGCTAATCATGTTAACGACAACTAGTTATATATAGCTAAATGAATCTATCCAATAACTTAACGCATATCAGACACTTATCACCTACTACATTCTATAACACGGAAAAATCTACAATAAGAATGTGATCAACAAATCAGTAACTAACAATCAAGCTCGTAAACATTAACATAAACAACTGCATTCGTCACCTACACTACGCATACGATCAAAACAACGAGTAATCGAGTTGAAAAAATCGAGAAATATACCCCTTGTAAACATCACCAAAAGATCCTCCACCAATAAGTTCCAAATCCGTAAAGCGAGATCCCGCCGCTTCCATAAACGCTGCCGCATCCGCCATCACTTCAATCCCTAAACTTGAACAATCATAATCCCCAAATTTTCAACTACTGAAAATGCTTAACTGTCAATTTGGATCACTGTTGCTTGACGCATCGTTCCGAAATTCACGCACCAAATTTTCAACTACTGAATGATTGAAAGTGAAATAGTACCTGTTGATTGAGTGTGATTAATTAGGGTTTGTGTGAAATTGGAAGGTGGTTTTGAAAAGGGGATCAAATGAAAATGAAGAAAGGAAGAAAGAAAGTGTGTGTGTAAAAAAGCCTTTGTTTGGGGGTAAAAACTCTTACAGTATTTTTTTTTTTTTTTTTTTTTTTTTTTTTGTTAGTTTTTGTTTCCACAATTATAAATAAGGCTTTTTTATGAAGTTATTTTTACATGTATATAAGTGTAGCATTTTTAAGTGTTTTCTTACACTTATAAGTGTGGCGTTTAAAGAATTTGTTTTACTTCAATTATAAGTGTAGCGTTATTGTAATTGTCCACACTTATATATGTGGAGTATTTTTTAAACTATTTGTGACACTTATAAATGTAGCAAAGTTATGATTTATAAAAAAAAAAAAATCCACACTTGACTGTAATGTGGAGAAATAAGTGCAGAGAATTCAACTTTTTATTGCAAAAAAGCTAATAAGCATAATTTATTTTCTCTAACTAAACACTTACAAACAATCTTTCATTTTAGAATAGCAATAAACTAATAATCTGAGGAAAAAACTAAAAATCGCATACACTTTCTTAGATTTATGTATCTAACGCCAATTACAAATTATCATCAAATAAAGGCTAGCATGGGTCGAGAGTTGAGACACAAGTTAGCACTTTATTCTGGATTCAAGTTGCTGCACTAGCGACATATTTTGGATCTATTACGAGACACAGGTTTATATATCCTGTTAAGGCTCAAAACACTTAAGTTGTTTTAGTTTCGCTAACTGAAATCACAATGAGAATGTGTTATACTATGAAATGGAAACGGGTAGAAATTATAGACCCACCTCACTTGCTTAGTTAAAGGAATGTTCTTATATATTCTACAGGTTTGAAACCTTATATTTAATTACCTTGAATCATATACATCATATAATGGCCATTCTCATGCCTACAAAGACGGCTACAATCTAAACACACCCTTGGATAAAATTTAAACTTGTCGATTAAGTTAGTGGAAAGTGACCCGACATGTATATTTTTTATGCACATTATCTTTGTAATCTATCTATCAGAAAGAGTAATATAATATATAATATAGTTTAGTTGGATGTACTAACTTTTTTTATGAAATCAAAAAAAAAAAAAAAAAAAAAAAAAAAAAAAAACAAGTTTGGTTGGTCAAGCCCATCTTGATCTGACCAATTTAAAAAAAAAAAAATAAAAAAAAACTTTTTTTATGAAAAAAAAAAAAAAAAAAAAAAAAAAAAAAAAACACCTGTTTTCTTTTAAAACCAAAATAAAGGGAAACCAACCCTCTAGCGGCCACTATCAACCAGTCCCATGACCAACAAGAGAAGTAAATTGTATAAGGTAGCGGTTTTCTCGGGGATGGCTAACCGAAACTCAGTTAACCGGTAATATTGGTTCACCAATTTCTTGAACCGAAACCGAAACTGAAAGTACTGGTTAACCAGACCTCGTTTAATCAGTTCTTATGGTTCAGTTACTCGGTTAACCAATGAACTATTTCTTACTAATAAACACATGATCGAAAACTCAATAATTATAAGATCATGGCACATAGTTTAATGACTAAATATCCAACCCGACTATGCATTGTACAGAGCTTACAATAACAATGATACATTAAACAATATACCTTGCCTTTACAAAAGGTCCCAAAATAGCAGCAGATTTTTTGAAGACAAGAAGCATAGGCTATTAAGTATTTACACAATTACACACACAGCAGTGTGTTTAAAGAGGTGGAGCATAGTCTATTTACGTAACTTTACCCAAAAGATGCAAGATCCACAAGTCTTAAATCTACGAGCTAATGAAATTAAGCAGTGTATGATAATACTTAAACGCTCCAAAAAGAGAGTTGAGTTCAAAGTTAGTTATTCTCTAATCTTCATCTTCTGACATTACACATAATTCGTCAAATTCATTCTTGGAGTTATTAGCAATTACGAAAGGTATCAAGAACACGATCGCAGGTGCTAAAAGTTGATTCTGAACTGTGGAAACCGGTATCGCAAGCACATCACAGGCCATTAAAGAAAGAGCAAGTTACATTTTTTGTTGATCCTTCCACCATTGCAAGATATCAAAACTTGATTCATTTGGCTCACATTTATCTTTCAAGTACTTGTCCTACTCATTTTTCCTCTCGGTAGTTTCTGAAGTCCCCTAATCCATTTTATATGTCATGTTCAACAGTTGTTGAACATCCATTACGTTTTCACCGTCTTCATTCTCACCATGATTGGAAAGAGAAGTGCCACTATTGCTACCTGATGCTTCTGATTTCTTTTTTTGTCGAGGCATGGAAGAAGCATAATATTCACTAATTTGATTCCTACTTCTTGGCAATGAATCCATCATATAAATTGTTAACAACCTATATTCTCGTTTAGAGATGAGCATTTGGACCCGAATCCCGGAACCGAACCGGAACCGTACCGAAATGGTTCCGAATCCCAATACACGGTATGGGACCGGTACCATGAATCGAACCAAAAAACAATTCGGGACCACTAATACGGTACCGATACCAAATCGAGATAGTACCGAAAAATTCCTGAAATTTGAGTAGTCAAAATTTTTTAACTAAAATACTTATCCAAACACTCGCCAATTACATGCAAAACAAATGCAAAACAAAGTCATCTTTTTTTGCTTGAGAGAAAACCAAACGTCAATTTTTTCCTAAAAATAAAAAAGTATCCCAAAAATTAAACCCTAATCTATTATTAATCACTGGAATCATCAAATTTACATCTTTAAATCATCTCAGTCATCATCATTGGAAAAAAATGAAGGTAATGTTAAATTTTTTTGAGTAAATTACACGGATCGTCCCTGTGGTTTGTCCAAAATTTCACGTATAGTCCCTCAAAGTTTAAAGTTGCATGTATCGTCCCTCTGACTGCAAAAGAATAACATCTATGGTCCCTGTGATGGATGTCCGTCTATTTCTCTGTTAAACTTCACCCACGTGATAAACACGTGAGGGTAATAAGGTCTTTTTCACTATGGTTTGACTAATAATTAAATAAGGGTTTTCTTTTCCATTAAAGGGTGCCTTCTACCCTAATCTTTACACAGATCCGCCCCCCTTCTCTTGTTACTCTCCAAACGCAGTAAAAAAATCCATAACAAACACAATATCATCAAATCTCTTATAACCAACAAACTCATCTCGTCTCAGATTCTCAAACCCACCTCGATTCTTCAATTGTTTATATGACACAAGGACTCCCAACAACTTTGGCTTCAAGATGTTGCTATCAAAGGTCTCGAATAGGTTTGTTGAATGATTATGTCTTCAAGATGTTACGGTTCAGCATTTGTATCAATTTGCAATACCCACATGAAACCTTGGATTTTTTTTGCTTAAATCATTAAAAAGATCAGATTTTTATTTTTTTTTTTTGGAATTTTAAGTACTTTTAAGGTAAAATCCTTAAGACCCCTTTCAGTTTATGCATAAATTTGTAATACCCACTTGAAATCTTGGTTAACTGTGGTGATGGTTAACTGTTGTGATGGTGGTGGCTACGGATGGGAAGAAGAAAGTGGGCGGTGGGGTTCAGGTGAATTGATGTTATTGATGGGCATCAGGTGAATTGTAAGATGGCTACGGTTATGCACATAAGGTGTTTGATGGAATGTGTGAACGAGATATTAGTTCTTGGAATTTGATTATTGGGTGTTGGAATCGGGATTTGAAGTATGCGGATTCATGGGGGGTGTTTTGTAAGCTGCGTTCGTTGGGGTTTTATCCAAATGAGTTTACATATGGGAGTGTTCTTTCTTCTTGTATCGGATTGAGTTTTGTTAATGGTGGGAGATTGATTTACGCACTTGCGTTGAAACATGGTTTTGCGTTGGATGGTTATGTAAGAAGCGGGTTGATAGATTTGTTTTTGAAGAGTTGGTGTTTTGAAGATGCGTTGAGGGTGTTTTATGATGAATATTGTGGGAATGTGGTGTGTTGGAATGCTATAATTTCTGGTGCTGTTAAACATAACGAGGATGCTGTGGGTTGAATCTTTTTCGAGAAATGTGTAGGGGGAATCCTTCACCGAATAAGTTTACGTTCCCTAGTGTTTTTGGTGCTTGTGCTAAACGTGAAAAACTCGAGCTTGGGAAAGGAGTTCATGGATTAGTGGTCAAATATGGCGAGCAAGAAGACTTAGTTGTAAGGACTGCTATAGTCGAGCAAGAAGACTTAGTTCATGGATTGTGTGTGTGTCTATGTTTTTAGTGTGTGTTTTGGTGTTTTTTCAGGAATTCATTGATGGGTTTTGTAAAAGATCCAAAAGGGTGTCTGAATTTGTATTAAAATTTGGTAATGGAAGAGTGTAGCATTGTGTTTTTGAGTGTTGTTTTTTTAGAGAGAGTGAGGTGAAGTACTAGATGATGACTATTTGGAAGAAGAAGATGAGTACATTTGAGTTAGATTTCATGTATAGTCCCTGTGTTGGGGGAAAAAGACGTTATTACCCTCACATGTTTATCACGTGGATGGTATTTAACGGAGAAATAGATGGCCGTCCAACACAGGTCTTTTACAGTCAGAGGGACGATACATGCAACTTTAAACTTTGAGGGACTATACATGAAATTTTTGACAAACCATAGGGACCATCCGTGTAATTTACTCAATTTTTTTTGTTTATAATCAGTTACTTCGTTGAAAAAAACTACTATAATCCATATGTTTAGAGCTACTAATATTTAAAGAAGACACTCTACGTACTTAATAGTTAGTGGTATGTTTTATATGTACACAATTTTCAAATTCTGGAATGTCATATATGAGTGTTATAAAAAAACAATTGATGATACGCATGTCGGATAAACTTTCATTGAGAAATAAATATTACATAGGGATGACCATACATTAATATTAAACACACAAACTTTTTCAAACGTAGATTGTTTTTGTTTCGTATATTAATATTAATATTAAGCCATTTCTCGTAGGTTGGATTTTTGGTACGTGTATTAATATTAATATTTGGAACTACATATTTGCTTGTATAGAAAATATTTAGAACTATATACTAGAAAGTCATATGGATTTTTTTTTTTTTTTTTTTTTTTTTTTTTTTTTTTTTTTAAGAACCGTATAGGTACCGATTTTCCGATACCGGTACCAGTTCCGGTACTCGAATCTCATTCGGTATGGTACCGGTACCCCTCTTTTATGCTCGAGAAAAAAACGGTACCACCAATTCGGTACCAATCTGGTACCGTGCTCGTTTATGCATTAAGGTAATTGATAAAAATATGGAGATTGTCAACATTCGACCAATAATTTTCAGATTTGACCTCATCTGTTTTGCCATCTTCTTAATGTTGTCATCCTTGTTGGCACAATAGTTAGCAATGAACAGCCCCACACGATAAATTTCTGGCACATGATTATTACCCGTCACATATCTGTTGGATATGTTAGTTGGCCCAAACCCAATAGTGATATGAATTTTAAGGTTTGGTTGCTTATTATCAAAGCTATGTATTTAGTATAAATACACATGCTTTCTCATATGTAATTTATTCAATTAATAAAACTATATTGTTATCTTACAATATCGACATCGTCCTGATAGGGTGGAGCCAAGATTCGTTGTTAGGGGGGTGTTGGCTCTATTACAGTTTAAGAAAATAAAATTTGTGTTCGATTAATATAAAGGAAATTTTGGCTGGTTAGGGGTGCTCAGCACCCACTAGTCACCCTACTAGTTCCGCCCACTAGTCACCCTACTAGTTCCGCCACTGATAGTAGCATCATAAAGAAATTCTTAAGAAAGGTAAGAAACTACGAACCAAGTTCTAGTCATCATCATTTTGAACACCCACAGACTTTGCAAAGCTCCTTAACATAACGGCCACCCTTGGATTTCGTGTTATTAAAAGCCAGATGAAATTTCAAAGCATTTTGGAGCATCAAGCAAGTTGAATTCCATCTAGTTTCAAACATGCAAACAATTTGTTTATGCTTTCTATCATCTCTTCAATAATGCAATCTTTAAACTTGTTAAGCCTTTCTGGAGAGGATCTAACGTATTTAACAGCGGCATCAAACTTTCTTTATGGGAGTACCAACATCACTTAAACCCTCTTTAACAACCAAGTTCAATATATGACAGCGGCATCACAGCTCTGGTTTCAGATAATTTGGATGTACCAACTTTTTCATGAATTTAAAAGGAAAAAAAGAAGCAAAACAAATGCTAGGTTGGTCAAACACCATCTTGATCTGACCCATTTTACAAAGTTGTCATTCCGTCATAAAATAAATGTCAACTTTCAAACTGCACAAAGTTTTAAGAAATTCTACTATCCACCAATCAAATATCATCTCTAGGGATGAGCATGGCTTCTAAAAAACCGAAACCGAACCGGTACCGTACCGATATGGATTCAGTATCGGTTTCGGTATTGGATATTTGGGATAATCGGTTTCGGTACCGTTCGGTTCGGTATCGGTTCGGAACCGAGAAACCGATTTAAGATACTGAATGGTTGATGTTTAGTAGTTGGGTGACACTATTTAAAATGGTTGAATAGGTAGATGACTTGCATACATTATACTAATATACTTAAACTCTCCATTGGAAACTGCTCATCTACTTAGTTTAAGTGTTTGGATATTTCTGATTATTAAAGGATTCATTCACATGTGTAATGGACTTCTAAATAATCTGATAATTAGAATCAGTTTTGCCTTCAAAACATCGCAACTTTTTTGAACAACAGAAGTTAAGTTATTATTAACGGAGCAATCAAGCACACAGTACAAAAATAATCATCTACTAAGAAGTAAGACCTTTACATTCCAGCACCTCATGTACGTACCTAAGTCATCTACTAACACATGGAAATTTCGGTACTAATCGGTACAAGACCAAAATACCGGTACCGGTACCGAACCGGTAGCGTACCCTTAAAATCGGTATGGTATCCGGTTCTCACTTTGGGTCGAGTTCGGTATCGGTACTAGTCGGTTCGGTACGGTTCCTGTACCGATCTCATCCCTAATCATCTCTATCCACTAAACTTCATTTTGATCGGTTAAAACACAAAATAGACATTTATTTTATTACGACCCAAAATTGAGACGGAGAGAGTACTTTTTTTTTTAACCCAAAATATAAGGGAACCTACCTTTCAGCCACAAGCAACCAATCTTACGACTAACGACTAACATGAGAGATGTAAATTGTGTAACACAATAATTAGAGGGACATGAGGACATATTGCTTTCTTGGTCAAACTGGGCAATTTTGATGTACCCATATTGCTTTCTAAATCTCAAAAATAACAAATGCAAGATAAATGTTGCTAATGATGAATAGTTAGATCCACAACAATGTTGGCAACATATCCAGCGGTAGCGCCAAACTAGGATTACAAATTAGGAATAAAAAAGCAACTCCTAATACAATAAGCAGCTCATACCCATATGATTTGAGCAACCTTTCGACATAAATTTAACTAGTACCAGAAAAATCCAAGCCAATTATTCACACGCCAATTTTGTGTCGAAACTGCTCAAGCATATGGCGAAAGCTTGAAATGCGGATAAAGGGTACCGATAATCCATAGTAAATATGTCTTTTCCAACTTTACCAAATTGCAGAATCACCTTATCATGAGATGATTGCGGCTGGGCTTGAGCGGTTTGTGGCAGCGCCGAGGGATCCACTGCCACCTGAGGAGTTGTAGCAGCAATCAGTTGGAAGTTCTTCACTGACGCAACAGTTACCCTGCCTTTAAAATTGAGGCACCAACATTGCAACTGTTCATGCCACCTTGGCTGTTTGTTCTTTAAAACCAAAGGTGCATTTTTCATCTGTTCTCCATTTTGTGTGGGGCCCGTAATGTCGGAAAAACGGGAGCTACCAAACTCGCTTGTGTTATCAATTGATTTGGAGAAAGAGATGCTTCTGAAAGAGTCTTCAAAGGATTGGGGGAACAGGTTAGGGTGGTCAGGTATGATGGTGCCGCCAGGTTCTAGGGCTGACATAGGGATTGAGTGCATGACACAGTGCATCCTGCGTGGGCCTCGTGTGCCCAATACGTTTAGCTCGTACGAGATTTGGGCTATGTTGAAGCTTCCTGAGGGAACCTTTGGAGAAACTTTACGAGAAAACCGGCGACTTGAGCCTAACCGAACAGGCAGGACACTGCTGTTATGTGGCGGTTGGGAGTCATAAATAATAAACTTTGTACCGAGAAAATTCGATCTGAAAAGTAGAAAAGTTATCTATGAGTATATATAAGTTACACATAGATCCAACATATATTGATATTTTACACATTGTTACAACAAATCAATCAAGATGCACCAACTTATGAGATAACTCACTTGCTCCAGGAAAAATGTTCCCTTTCAACACCACTTTAGGGAGAATTTCATATGGTTAGAAAATTTCAAAATTACAACACTATCTTTCTTAAACTTCAAAATACATACTATATATGTCCAAATAAACATTTATCTATATTTAAATGAATTTAATCTATTTCCACCCTGATTTTGATTTAAGTAAGCAAGGTATATTACGTTTTACCCCTCCTTCAAAATTACAGATATTCTCTCGACTGATATATTTTCCTTGCTGCGCCAATTAATCTTGCTACAACTTTTGGTCTGTATATATCTCTCGCAAGCAAGAACCACTAATATACACATGTGGAAAATGGTTGAACCATTTAATATTCTGCCTTTAATAAATAGTTTAAAACAGTTAGTAGTACTGTGTGTATTTATGCCTACGAGGGTTTATATATGGAGCATTCCATTATGACATTAGCCCATTTGCATAGATCCTTTACATCATAAACGTGCCAATAGAATTACTCCAACTGCTATGTTCACAAAAACAAGTAGGCACTAAAAACAAATTGTAGTGACTAAATTTTTTTACGCATCCGATTATTCATAGAAGATTAATCAAAATTGATAGAAAGACAGCTCTTACACTAAATTGGTTAATTTTGAAAATGATAAAAGGCTTGATTGAGAATTTGGTTAATAAGAACAAAACGAGATGAACTATGAGATTGAGAAAAGGCTTTATTGAGAATTAAGTTAACTTCTGAAAAGAAGGGCATTCAACATGTCAGTTGATAACAAAATAAGAGTTTTAAAACTTAATATCAACTAATTATATGAAAAATGTTTATTTGGATATGCACGAGGATTTTGAAGTTTAAGTATGATATTGGCGTAATTATGATATTGATGTAGTTTTGATGTTTTGCAAGGACATAAAGCCAAATATCAACATAAAATTTTATGTACAATAGCAAATCTAGGACACAAAGTGCACCTTTCTGAAACTTCTACAAACAAAAGTACCAGTTTTGCTCTGGTTTAGGTCAGTATTAACATTTTCAGAACCAAACCACGCTAAGAACTGAATTTTCAGGCATTCCAGAACCAAAAACCAAATGAAAATAATAGTTCCAATCCAGTTCAAAATATGAACTTTTTTGGCATTCCCCTAACTCAGCCTTAAATGATATGAACCTTTTTCGCATACCCCTAACTCAGCCTTAAGCAGGTCCTATTAAATTGCATTAGAAGAACATGTGCTCACCTAAACATAAGCCTCACAGGCCATAATCATCACACAGAATCCTTCAAATACTGATCTCCATGTGTATGCATGTGCAATTAAACGCACTCAAAAACAAAACCTTCACCATAACGATACGGGCTTTTACTTTATACTAAGATTCTAAGAAGTGGCCATTTTAACTCGTCTACTAATGAGGTGGCTGATTTAAGTTTTATTTCTTTTTCACAAATGGGTAAAAAAGAGAGCAGCTGAAAAGGAGACTGGCCTCCTATTCAAATATTATCATTGTAAGAATATGGTGTCTGTGAATCTACAAACGTAACTCATAGATAGTTTATTAAAAATTTAAGAAATGGACAATGAAGTGTTTGTGACCCAAAGAGTTTTTACATTAAGCTATCAATCTACCCACATGAATTGTCAACTTCCGCCTTCTACTTTACTTGTTCAAAACAGACTGAATGATTACTTATAATTGGACAATCTATGATTGGCGGGTCCAAGGTGTTCGGCCAAGGCTTGCTTGCTTATTTAGACATTATATATTTACTTAAGTTCATACAATCACTGCTAGAAACATGCCGAGATAGGTAAAACGTGTACCTCACTTTTCCAATGTAACTGCTATTTGACCTTGAAATGTTATCTGCATCCATTGAAATCACATACTCTGTACATGTACTTCTCCTATTGCGTTTAGCTGATAGAAGAAATTTACCATTCTCCACCAGCAATGCTGCAAATACAGCAAATTATCACACCAGAAGCGTGACTTTAAACTATTACTAAAATGAGGAGATAGATAAGAAAAAGGAGAAAGAGGCACTCAATATTAGAACCCCAGACTAGTGCTAATTGATGTGACATAAATCATTGTAATGTAATCAGTTTAAGCACACCACCCATTTTCAGTGATTAAAATGTGTTATTTGCAGTTGTGCTTGTAATCATTTGAACAGCTTGATATTATTCTGGTCCACTAGAATGCCCTTTGTTCGTTTCAAGGAGCATTTTTGACATTTAGTCATAAATGCTCACATTTAATTGCATACCACATAAACATTGCAACTTTTGGGACTAAGTGATAACAAAATATGCAAGACAGCTTATAACCCAAATAGTAAGTCAGCATGAAACAAAAAAAAAACAATAAAAACAAAAAGAGAATCAATAAATATTCAATTATAATAAAGAGTGCAGACTTACCACTACTAAGGCAAAGATAAAGATAATACGTCGAACTAGCTTTATCCCTCTTAATGAAGCACTGAATGGTGGTATCCCGTGGTCCCGGCTGTGAAAAAATTACACAAACAGTATGTTAGATTTCAACAATGTTGATGGCTAAAGATACTCCATGCCGGGATAAGATTATTCAATTCACATTGTTGTAATCCGTTACAGATTCTTTATTTGGTAAATTCTATTATTTCAGAGAACTTCCTATGTTTCATCGCACACTAAATCATAAATAGGATTAAAACGTACAGTTCTATCAATCAAGTTGTCCCTTCTAAATACTAATACAAATAAGTCATTTTTATTACAGTCGGCCCTTTGACTAGTTCAGCACTAAATCTATTACTTTATGAAAAGGGGTTAGTATACTTGTATAAAACTAAATCAAGAATAACTCAAACAAGCGCAAAAAGAATCAATGAAAATAAATCTAATAAAGCTAACAAATTACCTGTTTTAGAGAAATTGGAAATGTAAGCTTCCCTGATGATTCAGGGGAGCTAACAATTTCTCTGCACATTTCCCTCCACGACCTACAAACAGCTGAACACGCGACCACATGCTTCCGAGCAGGCCAGGTACTTTCGCTTGCCTCTAGCCTCTCAATAACATCTCTTAATAGCTCAAGAGGGAGACCATCCCAATGGCTATTAATAGACAAATCCTCGTGGTCATGGTCATCCAACTCATGAGCAACGCTTTGTGATTTACTTCTATTAAGACTCGAGATTCTCACTTCAAAACCTCGTCTAGATAGGCTCCCAATCCCATCTCTTAAATCACGAACTATGCTACGAAATGACATTTACTTTAACCTGAAATGCATGGATTATATTTCATATTTACAATAGTTTCATGGGTAATCATCAAGAAAAATAAAAACATATAACTTTATCTTGATAGCTTAATAAACAAGGAAAAAAGATTTAAAGTAATATAAAGATAAAAAGTGAATAAGATGGGAGGAAGAAAAGCAAAGATAGAAAGAAGATTCTCACAAAAAAAAAAGGCTCTCAAATGAGTTTCTAAAATCTTTTACTTTAATCATAATAACTTTCCACCTCCTAAACACATTGCAAAACCAAAATTTGCAGATTCCATTCACAACTAACTGTCGTTTATATTAAAAAATGCCAATAAGCATGATGAAATTATGTAACGGCAAAGCAATGTAACAGCATACATATAATTACTAATCCAACAACAATCAAAGTACGTGTTCACCTAAACGCCAAAGGTGGTTCCTAATTTTTTTTTATACATAACTTCTAAATGGTCTCGATTTCTAAGGTGGTTCCCAGGAACCACCTTCCTCTAACCTAGGTCCGCCTCTGACGCCTACAAGTCAGCAGCCTAATTTTAACAAGATACAAAGAAGACCAAATTCTACAAGTACAATTTGCATCGCTTAAAAAATCTAGATTTCTACTTTACAACAAATTATCATTCCAATCTCCTACACCTAAATTCATAGTCCCATATCATCAAACTTAAGACCAAATTACATACATATAAACTGAACCCACAAAATTATTAATGTTTAACAGCCAAAACACTAACATAGCACAAGACCCTTTTAAGTTTTAATCACAACATAGCAATTTCCAAGACCCTTTTAAGTTTTAATACTAGTAGAAGGACTCCTAGACACCGGCATCACCACCATCCCACGTTTCTTCCATCAACCAATCCACTAAATTTTTCCGTTTTCCATTTCATAAAATCCAATCAGATTTACATAAAATCCAATCCAAAAACCAAAATCCCAAAATCCAAAATCCAATCATAAGGTCAGTCTGTCTTATCCATCTTTTAAATCCACCACCAGAACCGAACTCCACCACCACCACCGAATTACTATGCAGGAATTTGGATGAGGGGGTTGCTGTGTTTAGGACTCATGTAGAAGCTGCGACTGGTTAATGTAAGTTCTATATTTTTCTGGGGCAAATGGTGGTGCACGCCAACTGTTTGTTGAAATGCCACCTATTGTTTTAGGATATATTTTTCCTTTTTTCACGTTTTCATCTCGAGGCGTGATTCTTTTTACTTAGTTTATGGCTTCTTCGTCATCCTTGGATGGCACATGGCCATGTCCATTTCGGAATTTTCATTGTTGCCCAGATGGGGAGGTGGGGAATAAAGGGACTCCTCGGTTGATTTCTCATATCAAAAGATTGCATCTTTCCTTAGACGAACGTAGAGATGTGTTGCGAGAGGCTATATCTACCGATCATGGGTTGTACATGACTATGGAGGAAACATTGAAGGTTTTTGGTCAATGGATGTGTGGGAAGTGTATGCATTTACATGCTATTAGTCGGGCATGTCATCACCCGGATGGCCTTGTTCGTTTTACTGATAGTGATAGTGGACACATTATTGGGATTATGAAACCTTCTATCATAGTGCCTAAGACCAATGATCATGACCTGTTTGTATTGGATGTTGTACTCCTTGATCGTGTTTTCAAAGCACCTATTGTTACTGTCAAAAGCATCCCACATGGTTGTCGTATGGCTTTCTCACAGGCGCTGAAAACAACTCTACACGAAGTAGTCGCTCAACCGGGATCTATTGGAGCGTGGGTTAAGTTGTTACTTCTTCCTCGTTGCACTTTGCAAGTGTTTAAACCCACAAATAGACGAGAAAGCAGATCTAGGAATCGAAAGGCCTTGCAAAATCATTCAATTCTGAGTTCGCTAGCCACATGGGGGAAAGAGGATGGTGTTGCCATTTTAGTTAAAAATATATTAGATGGATCGGGTTCGGTGCCTCTTAACCAGGGAAGCGTTGATATCCAAAAGGAGAAAAATGATGGTAACACCAACATCAAAGCGTGCCTGCGAAAGGTTGCTGATGGTCACTTTACAGCAGCGGTGAAGGTGTTATGCTCATCAGGGGTTGCTCCGCATAATGGTGATACTGTGATGGCCTTGGAGGCTAAACATCCACACAAACCACCTCCGTCTATGCCGAGCACTATATATGCTGAGCCTGCCCTTGTTGCAGAGGTTGATCACGTCATTGGTTGTATTAAATCCTTCCCTAAAGGGACCTCTTGTGGGAGGGACGGCTTGCGGTCACAACACATTTTGGATGCCTTATGTGGAGATGGGTCTGCTGTTGCTACTGGTTTATTATGTGCTATCACTGCAGTGGTTAATTTGTGGCTAGGGGGGAGATGTCCGTTGGTTCTTGCAGAGTTTGTTGCATCTGCTCCTCTTACGCCGCTCTTGAAACCCGACAACGGGATCCGGCCTATTGCAGTGGGTACTATATGGAGGCGGTTGGTTTCCAAGGTGGCTATGAAAGGTGTTGGCAAAGAAATGACCAAGTACCTTAATGATTTTCAGTTTGGGGTCGGTGTGACGAGTGGAGCAGAGGCCATATTACATAGCGTTAACAGGTTGTTAAGTGATCGCCACACTGACGGGTCTCTTGCGATGCTTACAGTGGATTTTTCTAACGCTTTTAACTTGGTGGATAGATCAGCTTTACTCCATGAAGTCAGGATGAGGTGCCCTTCTATTTCTTTATGGGTAGAATTTCTATATAGGCAGCCAGCCAGATTGTATCTTGGAGATAATCATATATGGTCCACCACTGGCGTTCAGCAAGGTGACCCGTTAGGACCACTCCTTTTCGCTCTTGTGTTGCATCCCCTCGTGCACCAAATCAGAAACAATTGCAAGCTTCTTCTTCATGCGTGGTATCTTGATGATGGGACTGTCATTGGTGACACTGAGGAGGTGGCTAGGGCTCTGGACATCATTAGGGCGACGGGTCCAGCTTTGGGTCTTGAATTGAATATCAAGAAAACCGAGTTTTTTTGGCCTTCTTGTGATGGTAGGAAGCTTCGTGAGGGTTTATTCCCAAACGACATCGGTAGGCCATTGTTGGGGGGTGAAGCTTCTTGGGGGGGCAGTTAGTAGAGATGCTGGGTTTATTAGTGGGTTGGCGAAGAAGAGAGCTACTAGTGCTGTTGATATGATGCGTCTTCTTCCCCAGCTAGGTGACCCGCAGAGTGAGCTTCTCTTGCTTCGATCTTGCATGGGTATTGCTAAACTTTTTTTTGGCTTGAGGACATGTCAGCCCGCATATGTGGAGGAGGCTGCTCTGCTTTTTGACAAAGGATTGCGCGAGGCGATTGAGGATATGGTGGTTTGTGGAGGTCCCTTCTTTGGGGATCTCCAGTGGCGACTTGCTTCTTTACCTATTAGGTTCGGTGGTTTGGGGCTATATTCGGCAGTAGAGGCTTCATCTTATGCCTTTGTGGCCTCGAGGGCCCAATCTTGGGTGCTTCAGGACCACATCTTACGCAACAGTGGCGTATGTGGTATGGATTCTGATTATGATTGTGCTTTGACTTGTCTTCGTGATATGATTCCAAACCTTGACTTTGACGGTTTCACTAAAAAGGACACCGTCCCCACTAAAGCCCAACACACATTGGCGAGTGCTCTTTTTAGCAAGATCGTCCAGGACATGGAAGTTCACTTTGAGATGACTGTTAGACAAAAAGCTGTTTTTGAGTGTCTGCGTGCACCAAATGCTCAAGAATTTCTTCTTGCCATCCCTATAGACGGTCTCGGTCAACATATGTCGCCGATTGAGTATCGCACTATCCTTAAATATCGCCTCATGATCCCTATTTTCCCGGTTGATGAAATTTGCCCGGTTTGTCGCAAAGCTTGTTTGGACTCATTCGGAGAGCATGCAGTTCATTGTAGAGAGCTTCCGGGGTTCAAATACCGTCACGATTTGGTTAGGGATGTCCTTTTTGACATATTCAGGCGTGCTGGGATTTCAGTTAAGAAAGAAGCACCTGTGAATTTCTTGACCGACCCGACGGAAGGAAGATCGACACTTAGACCAGCTGATATTTTGGTATTTGGATGGATAGGAGGGAAACATGCTTGCGTCGATCTAACGGGGGTTTCTCCACTTGTGGGATTGGGGAATCATGCTTTCACGGCAGGTCAGGCTGCTTTGAAAGCCGCTTCATGCAAAGTAACCAAACACGAGAAAGCGTGCCTTGATAACCAACACGCGTTTATACCTTTTGCATTTGATACTTTTGGCTTTCTTGCATCGGAGGCTGTGGAGCTGCTCAAAAGAGTCCAACGGGTTATGCATGGCAATGTTACAACCCCAAGGTCTTTGAATGTAGTTTTTAAAAGACTAAGTTTTGCTATTCAAAAAGGGTTAGCGGCGCAGCTTGTTGCCCGCTTGCCTGTCGTTTCAGTGTAAAACTTTATGCTAATTATATTTCAAATTCTGAATGAAAAAAAAAAAATCACAACATTGTAATTTCCAAATGCAAAATTATACATAAAACAAGAAACATTTTCTTGAAATAAACGGATGAAAGAAATAAACCCAAATATTATTAATAAAAAAGATTAAAGAAAGATACTCACTTGAGGTGCAGAAATGAAATTATGAAGAAGAAGAAGGAATTATGAAGAAGAAGAAGAAGAAGCAAAGGTTGAATTTGATTGTTTGATATGAAGAAGAAGAAGAAGAAGAGTGATAGAGAAAGATTAAAGATCCTTAGCTTTCTCACGCGGTTTCTAAACAAGAGTCAAAGGGACGGGCCTATTCAATTCGGTTCACGAAGAGGAGGGCCTTTAACTTTAAACTAACCCACTTTCCATAAATAAAGTTCCACTATGTTAGTGTCACTTTGGTGGTGATTATCGGGTAATTGGTCTATTGTCTAACCAATAAAAGCATAAATATTGAAAATTGTAAATGATGAATGAGATTTAAAATGTAGTTAACTAGGAATTAGGATGCTGATCGTTGCGGCGGAGCCAATTTAAGTACATTATCTGTTCTAAACGAGGATTTCAACTCGCGTGTTGCGGCGGATTGTTTGTATACGATATTACTTTAGGTGTTTGAAGAGTAATTTTTTTGTAAATATAATGAATGCTTATACACTGCGTCTAACAATTATGAGCATACACTTAATCCTGATTATAAAAAAATTAAGTAATAAATGTACAAAAACCGTGACAGTATTAAACAATTACAAACACATATCCACAAATCAAAGAATAGCACACAGACCAAAAAAAGAAACCAAAATAACATCCGCTAACCAATCAATTATAACCATTAAACAGTCATATGAAAGTGCACCAATTGTTACCAAAAGATGAATAAATACAGTTGCGATGTTCTTCACATTAAATAGTGCCTGATCATATTAAAAGAGATGACAACGATGATGATAATGGTAAATGTAGCTCAGTTTTGGAAAGAAAAATGAGGGATTTCATTCTTTGAGAACAGTTAAGCCTTCATATCATCAGAAAGCCAAGATCTGTGAAAAAAATGAACTTAGCTACAAAAAGATGGGAACGGAAGAGGATATAGTGAAAGAATTTGTACCCAATCACTTTCGTGACATTCTACATCTTCTGTCTCACATCCTTCTCTAGGTAAGCGCATTTTATCAATGATATTTGCTTTTTAATTATCTGAATCTAAACCTAAACAATTTAGCATTATCATCATCATTGTCACATCTTTTAATACTACCGTGGCCATATGCTATTGATCTCTGAAAGACGTATACTACTTTCTGTCATAGATATGTCTCACCTCGTGGAGGTGGAAGAGGACTATAGCTTTCTGTTATAAATAAAAATTAAACATAATGTCAGTTTGAACAATCATATCTGAAGAAACATTACAAAACTAATTAAATATCTAAACTATCCAAAACCCACATTGAAGAAAGTTATTAGCTACATCTTGAAGAACTATCAAGCGTGTGTCTACGCAATCAGTGTAAAGATAAATAGCAAACGAAAATAAAGATTCAAATAGAAATTTTTCAAAACATTATTGGAAACGTAAACGAAACACAGCAACATAATGAACAACAGAGTAGTAAATGAATTAATTTTAGAACACCTGAGTTGTTGTAGCAGGTCGGCTCGCATGCTCTAACTATTTAAGGATCATGTTTCCCTTTCAGAGTAGAATCTACGTTAGGATCTCCTCCCAAACAAGAAACTTTTATCTGGGAAGTTGATCATTTTGTATTCAGGTTATTCACAATATGTCGAGTGGACATAATTATATTTAATTGAAGAGGATGGGAGAAATTGATATGAATGCCTTCAATGATGCGTTCAATGAGCATTTTTTGTAAAAAGAAGGTCAGCCAAAGACCTTTCTTAACAAAACTTCTCCTTGCGCGCATCGTAGAAAGCCTCCATATCAAATCTTCCCATCCTCTGCATACCAACATTAGCATGTCCAGCTGACATTCCTTGAATAGCCTAAATACAAAAACAAAAAATACTTATGTCTTGGCTCAGAAATTGTATTGGCTGCAAAACCTGGTTGCTTTTTACGCCTTTCGGATTCTTTCATGCCAAAATTAAGACTCAGCTGATGACAAAATCATCGTAGCCTGGCAACCACTATCCAACAGATTTATAAATAAATAAAAATTGTAAAATGCTCCAAACGAAGCTTCAAGATTCTTTTCATCAATTATTGATTTGTTAAGCACGCAACTAACCTCTAAAATTAGGTGGCAGCTTAGTGCAAAACCCACCAATAAACATGGCGGTACCAGTGCACCCACATAGTTGAGGTAACCAATTTTCCTTCATTAATGTGAGCCGACAAACAATCTAAGAATTCTAAGCAGAATCGTATATATAAAATATAAGCAACCACGGACCATAAACCTGCAAGTGTAGCGTCATATGTATACCAACAAAATGATAAACATAAAAGAATGCATTATTTGATTAGGCTCAGATCTGCAAAGAATCAAAAGAGCATGATTAATCTACCATGGTTGCAACCGTAGTAAGCTGCCCTGCCAAGATGCGGATAATCTCAGCTTTCCTCTATTCTGATCAGACACATTCAAATCATTCATCATAGCCTCTTATAGCTTTGACTATCGACAAAAATAAATAAATAAATAAATATACTTCTTCCGTCCTATAATTATATTCCACTTTTGACTTTTTAAGTATTCGTTTTGCAACTTTGACCTTATATATTTTTATTTGTATTATATAATACTTGATAAAAATTATGCCAATGGAAAATATATTTAAAAATCAATCCATTCATATTTGTATCAAGTAATATATAACACAAATAAAAATATTTAAGGTCAAAGTTGAAAACTAAAGACTTCAAAAGTCAACAGTGGACTATAATTATGGGACGGAGGGAGTAGTAAAAGAATATGATCATCACATAGGACGAAAAGTGCTTGATCATGTTTAAAAGCATCTAAATGATCATTAATTCTGACGTCACACGATACTCTTCTAAAAGTTATTTTGCTAAATGCGAGGAAAAAATCAACATCCAGATACTCAGTTAACCCCTAGCTACATGAAGATAACACACCAACGAACTAAAATTGAAGCAAAGAAAACATCACACAAACTAGGCACACTATATAATCGCTTCTCGTCAATCACATGGACATCAAACCAACTAAAAACAAATGCTTTACTAACCAACTTACTGCCGGATGTTTCGTGAATTTGATGAAGCACTTTAATCTTACACCTCAAAATGCAATTACACAAAGATGACTTACCTAATTCACTAAGAAACTAAAAGATGCAACAAATAAAACACCAAACAGTTGAAACACATTTCATAATTACTTCTTCCAAATCACATCGACATCAAACAAACCAAAAAAACTCTTTACCTACCAAACTCACCCTCATATATTTCGCGAACTCGATCAGGCACTTTTCATCCTACACCTCAAAATTCATTTACACAAAGATGAGTTACCCAATGCACTAAGAAACTAAAAGCTGCAACAAACAAATCATCAAAAAGTTCAAATAAATCATATCAATATCAAAGAAACAAAAAACAAACACTTTACTAGCCAACCTACTATCATGGACTTGTCATATCAGTCAAGGTTGTAAAAATCGGTCGGCGGTACCATGGCTGTCGACCCCCTTCAAGCGCCATATATGTCTTGGCAGTGATATATTTGTTTCTCTGTAGGGACCATAAATTATAAAGGAATTTATTTTCAAAAAATAAATATTAGCAATATCCTAACAAAATAAGTCAATAATCACAACAACAACAACAAAAAAAATAAAATATAAATAAATAAAAATAAATAATAAAGTACAAGGATCTTTTCTGGACAAAGTTAAAGTGGTGTTTTGCTGGAATAATCAGATTATGCTTCAAGTGTCAAAGAAATAATACCTCAAGGACTAACCAGTAATTATAGAAGGGCTTTGTTGCAAAGTCTTATTTAGGGTTTGGATTACTCACCCTAATCCCCTCATATCATTCGCAGCATTTTTATTTCTTTCTTTCTCTAATAGCAGCCACAAAAACTAATAAAATCCAAACTTGTATCCTTTGATTCTATCTCAAATTATCAAACCATAGAAAGACCCTTGTTCTTACTACTAAAGCTCGAATCACAAACACAACTAAACTCATTTCTTTCTTCATTCTATCTGCTTATGAACCATGAACAAACAAACAGACCACAACTCGTTTTTACTTATGTTTAGCTTCAAGATCTTTTAAGTAAGGTCTCAGGTAGGTTTGACTGCTGTTATTTTCACTTGATTGTGGTTATTTTCGTTTAATGTTGAGGGGTTTTAAACTTTTAATGGATCCGATTTTGACCGCCTAGGACCGCCAAGGACCAAGTTTGACCGTCTTTGACCGAAACCAATAAATTTGACCGATATGTGAAATGGCGTGGTAGTGGACCCAATCCAACCACCATATCGGCCGCCATGACCGATTTTTACAACACTGATATCAATAAATGTCTTGAATTGTCAAATCATGTCATAAACTAAACGCCAACTTTTTTTTATGTAAAACTACAACTTTTATTCATAAATTAAAAGCATTACATAGAAAATATAAAACGTAAACGTACGAAATAAAAATGTAAACATTCATAAACTAAAAATGCTATCTTTGTGGAAAACCTTAACCAAGTTTCTCAATGTAATGTTAAGATAATGGGCTGATGGTTTAGGAAAAAACACATAAACATTATGAAGTATCAAAACAGCTCCTACGGTGATAGACTTTCCGTAACCCCTATCTGTAAGGACTTTGTGATGAATTGTACCAGATATTGTACCTGATGGATCTTTGATTGTGACTGTTAGCTCTCCCATCGCACTCGACGTACAAGACTTGATTACAACTACAACCTTTTCAAGTTTCCCATTTTTTGCAAAAGTTTTTCATATCGCCAAGACAACCAGTTGTCATGGCCCCTTCAACATTTAGATACTCAACCACGCTTAGCCATGGGCCATGCATAAAATGATCATCTCAGTCGCATCTTCGATTATTTTCCTAACATACTCTAGTGTTGACATTACACACTCAAGGCCACCTTCCCTAATGTCTAATGTTTTGTGGAGCCTCACAACTTGAAGAATACCTGCAAGACTGGATATTATCCTAACTGCGTTTTCACCACCAAATGGATTGTTGTGAGACGTTGGAGAGTTCGTGTTTGGTTGTGTTGAAGAACCCCCAACATTTGACAATTAAGTTTTTTTGTAAAGACATGGATATGCCAACTCCATGACAATTCTGTGAACTCATAAAAGTTTATACTAAATATGACATGATCTGACAACTCAATTTCTTTGTACTGACATGGATTTGATAACTCCATGACAATTAAGTGAACTGATAAAAGTTTACACTAAATATGACATGATTTGACAATTCAGTTTCTTTGTACTGATATGGATATGACAACTCCATGACAATTCCGTGAACTCATACAAGTTTACACTAAATATGACATGATCTGATATAAAAGCTGTTGGGTTCGTAAAACAACCAATTATCTTAAACAGGATTTGAACATAAATTAAGCCAAGTGTTTGCTAAACTAAGAACAATTCAAGTCACTGAGAGAACAGCCTCTCAGTGAGTCATCTTCAGGATGCTTAAGGTGAGTTCAATAAAGGACTCACTCTCAGGAAGGCGGTACTCCCTGAGTAGGACTTAATCCAAAGAAGAAGATGATGGTTCAGTGAGTGTTGGACAAGAACTCACTGAACCCCAGTCTCCTCAACAATATTAAAGTGATTGAAGACTGAGGAACCAATGCCTGAAGAATAGGCGGGAACAAAAGGGAAAGATCTGAGAAGATAAGAGTGTCAGACCAAACACTCTTATCTTGTCAGATACCAACCTTCCCTATTGCGGCTAAAAGTCATGGAGTGTCAGCCAACAACTCCCAAAGTCTTATTAGCCCATTCCTATTGGTTCTTGAAAATGACAATTACTGTAACAACTTGTAATATTTTAATCACTTATACTTAGATTACTTGTGTATAAATAGATCAGATGGAGAGAAGTTAAGTGTGCTTTGTATATTGAAAGCTTAGAACTTTTACAAAGTAACTTCTCTCCTACAAAGAGTATACAACTCACTGAGATAGCTCAGTGGGTATATTGTTACCACTCAAGCAAAACTTGAGTTTCGATAGGAGACACCATAAACCCTTGTCTATTCAATCCCAAGTGTTTGTTCCGCAAAACACTTGGGTAATAGATTCTTGGAATTATTTCTAATAAGAATTTAAACGTTGAAAAATATTGTGTTTTTTATATTCACGTATTATAACTGTTAGAAATATTCTTTGCATTGATCTCAGTCATAAGCTCACTTAGTTTAACTTAATTGTTATTACTCGGTGTGCTAAGGGAACAACAAGTGGTATTAGAGCCTCTGGTTTATAAAACCTTTCAAAAACCCAGAGAGCTCCAGGTTTTTAAAACCAAGATCCTAAAATGACTGATACCAATGTACCCCAGTTAGTCGATAAAATGGGTGGCAGCTATTCTGCTGTTGCACCCAGACTTGAGGCTGGCAAATTTAGCAAATGGAAAAAACGTATGATTTGCTATTTAACTAGGATGGAACCCTACTACATCGCTTGTATCAAGGATGGCCCATTTGTCCCAAAAACTGCTGCAGGTCTAATTAAGCCTAAAGCTCAATGGACCATAGATGAGAGGAGGGTGGTCAATCAGGACCATCGCCTGAAAAGCATCCTTATATCATGTCTTCCTGACGATATAATGGAATCAGTCATCAACTGTTTTACAGCCAAGCAAACTTGGGATGACTTGGTTCATAGCTTTGAGGGTCCCTCAGATACCAAGGAAAATAGGGTCATGGACCTTAAACTTGAGTACAATACTTTCAGGGCAAAGGACTCTGAAAGTATCTCTCCGACCTACACCAGATACAAGACTTTGATAAATGAGCTATCAAATGATGGTGTAACTTTATCTAAGCATGAGACTAATGTTGGCTTTGTCAACAGTCTCCCTGAGAAGTGGCTCAACTTCTCACAAGGCCTGAGGAATGCTAACCACATTCAGACCCTTGAGCTCCCTGAAATTTATGGGAAGTTTGGCTATGAAGACAACTTGATCTCAAGGAGATACCCTGACTCAAAAGCTCTTGAGTCCAAAAAGGCCTTAACCTCCACACCCATATCAACTGCTTTCTATTCTAATGGTGTTGTGCAGGATTTTCAAAAGGATTCTGAAGAAGAAATTGATGAAAGGACTGGTGAGGAGTACCTGAACGACTTGAACTTGGAATTCCAAGAAAGGGCACTCCTTGCTAGTTCAAGACGTTTCATCAAAAGAAATCAGTCCAACTTTACAAAACCAAAAGCAAATGAGACCACTGAATGCTTTAAATATGGTAAAAAGGGTCATTTTGCTAGGGACTGTTATTCTAAAACTATCTCAGAACCCTCTTACAAATTCTCAGGAAACAGTTCCTCAGGAACTAGCAAGTTTGAACCTAAAATGTTTCAGTCCACCCAACAATTTCAAAACAAGGGTCAAAAGGATTTTGAAACAAAATATAGGAAAATCAAAGCTAAACTTGCACTTCTTGAAACTAACCCCATATTGTCTCAGGCTGCTCAAACATCCAAACCTATTCAGACAAAGAACAAGGTATTAGTAGCTGAAGCATATGATTGGGATGAAGAAGAGGTTTCCTCAGATGAGGAAATAAGAGTTAGTGCATTGATGACACTTTCTGAAGAGGATCAGGTGGCTATGGGAAAAAGCCATGCTAGGAATGGAGAGTAGGTCAACATCACCATGAAGAAGGTAAATACTTTACTTTCTATGGATGATGATTCTGATTGGCAGTCTTACATGAATTATATTTGTGTTGATCTAAAGTTTGTTGAGGAACAAAGGCTTAACCTGTTTTCAAAATATAACAATATTGTGTCAGAATTGAATAAATGTAGAGATGAACTGCTTGCACTGAAACAAGCCAAATTAGAATCTATTACTCTACAAATTCAGAACACTGAAATTTTGAAACAAAACCAAGCCCTTCAAACAGAACTTAAGAAAGAAAAGGATGTTATTGAAAGCTGGACCAAAAAGAACCCTAAGGTCTTTGATTCTGTGGGCTTAATTCCTAAGATAACTATAGGAATTGACCACCTCACTGAAACCTCCAGTGAAAGTCCTAGTGAAATGACCTTTGTTCCAGCTGGCATATCCTTTGAGCAAGAGATGGAACCCAAGTCAAATGACTGGATTGTCAGGGACAACCCAGTCAGTAAGTTGCCAAACTTTGAGACTGGAAACATCTTGCTCCCTAAAAGTCAAGCACTGAAAGGTATGCTTGGACTCTTTGACCAACTCAGTATTTTTGATCCAATCAGTGAGCCTGAATCAGAATCAACTCCTCCACTCCTTCCACTAAATACCCTTCAGGGTGCTGCACCAAGCTCAGACCTCCCACCATTGGTCTACTCCCCACACTCTCCAAAGGAGAGATCAGGAAAAGGTAGAATCCTCCTGAGAAGACCACCCCTTGAAGTCTCAGTAAATACTGATGACTCATCAACTTCATTCCCTTCTGAAGTAGCAACCCAAAGTCATGATCCAAGAATTGATCAGTTGACTGACATGGTCAGGAAGCTAAGTGAGAAGATTGCATCTTCTGAAAAACCTTCTCAATTAAAGAAGGAACAAAAACTAGCTTCCTCAAAGACCAAACCCAAACCAACCAAACCCCTGAAAAAGTGTGAACTGTGCAACTATACAAATCATCTCACTGATGATTGCCATAGAGTCCTTTATTGCATGATTTGCAAAAAGGAAGATCACAGGACCTCTGATCATAAAAAATGCTCAGTCATGTCAAACTTTTCAGGACTTAAGGCTCAGTGCTTGAACTACCCTTCTGATTCTAAGCAGAAACAGAAGCAAAAGGCCAAGCCTTTTCCACCTTGCCCATTGTGTGGATTCAATGACCATCATCCTGAGGATTGTCAAATTGACAAACACTGTGAATCTAGTGGAAGTTCCACTCAGAAATCCTCAGGAAAAGAGAGGGTCATTCAGTCAAGAAGAGGAATGAATAAACAATCCTCTCAGACTACTGAGGCTACCCCTACGACTAAATGCAAAACATGTGGTAGCTCAGTCCACTCAACCACTGACCATGAATCGATTAATACTTTCATAAAGACCTACAAAACCAAACCCTCCATGAAATGGAGTCCTAGAAAGAACTGACCCAGTTTACTATTTGTGCAGAGGCATGCCAGGGATCCTGTTTGGCATCTAGACAGTGGATGTTCAAGGAGCATGACTGGTGTTAAGGAGTGTCTGCACAAATATGTGGAAGAACCAGGACCCAAAGTGATATTTGCTGATAATTCATCATGTCTCACTGAAGGTTATGCTTCAATAAACTGCAATGGTATTGTCTTTACTAGGATAGCTTATGTAAATGGTCTTAAGTACAATCTGATAAGTGTCAGTCAACTATGTGATGCAAAATACATAGTTCAGTTTGATGATAAGCAAGGAACCATCTTCAATGCAAATAAGGAAATTGTCCTCATTGCACCAAGAAGACAAGATGTTTATGTATTAGACATGTCCAGTCTAACTCAGGATGGAACTTGTCTCTTTGCTAAGGCCACTGATACACTCAACTGGCTTTGGCATAAGAGACTCACCCACCTGAACTTTAAAAACATAAACAATCTTGTAAAACAAAACAAGGTCCTTGGCTTACCATCACTAGTGTTTTCAAAGGATAAACCATGCTCAGCTTGTGAAAAAGGTAAACATCACAGAGCATCCTTTAAAACCAAAACCAACTTTTCCATCAGGAACTGCCTACATCTTCTCCATATGGATCTATTTGGACCTGTCAGTCCAAGGTCTATTAACCATGAGAAGTATACTCTGGTCATAGTGGATGAATACTCTAGATACACTTGGGTATTCTTCCTGATCAAAAAGAGTCAGGCAGCTGAAACAATCATTTCCTTTGTCAGGAACATTGAGAATCAAAATGACATTAAGGTCAAACAGATTAGAACTGACAATGGGACTGAGTTCAAAAATTATGAACTTGAATGTTTCTATGATGAGAAAGGTATCTCCCAAAACTTTTCCTCTCCATACACACCTGAACAAAATGGTGTTGCTGAAAGGAAAAATAGAACACTCATTGAAGCTGCTAGGACAATGCTATGTGGATCAGTCCTTTCCAAACATTCTTGGACTGATGCAGTCAAAACTGCCTGTTATACACAAAACAGATCCATCATTGTCAAGAGACATGGGAAAACCCCATATGAGTTATTCAAAGGAAGAATCCCTGACATCAGCTACTTTCATGTCTTTGGGTGTCCTGTGTTTATTCATAATCACAAGGATCACTTAGGGAAATTTGATGCAAAAGCTGATGATGGATACTTCCTGGGATACTCACTTGTCTCAAAAGCCTTCAGAGTGTTCAACATAAGGAGACAGCAGACTGAGGAAACATTTCATGTTACCTTTGATGAGAGCACTGATGCAATCAGGTTCTCAACTGCCTCAGTAGAAGAGATAGGAATTGATAACTCTTCAAGATATCCTCCTAATGAATATCTTCCTGAAAACAATCCTTCCACTCAGTATCAAGATGATGCTAATATCTCCTATTACATAATCCCTCACAACCTACCTAACCCAACCATCACTGAGTTTGTTGAGGCACATGCAAACACTGATGAAATTAATCAGTCTGTTCAAAATGCTCAAGAACCAAACAATCTCAATGATCAGGTAGACACTCAAGATCCAATCAATGATCATGTGTCTACTCCAGAACCAACCCCTCCAGCCAATCAGGCCTCCACAAGTTCAAATCAGTATCCAGGACCTCAGGAAAGTTGGACTAGGTCTCAGGACATTGAACTTGTCAATATTATTGGAGAGCCTACTGAAGGCATGCTCACCAGGAGCATGGCTGCTAGTCTAAGAGCAGCCTTAGCCAATGAATGCCTATTTGTGGACTTTATTTCCACAATTAAACCCAAAAGTGTTAAAGAAGCACTTACACATCCAAGTTGGGTTCAGGCCATGCATGATGAACTGGAACAATTTGATAGAAACAAGGTAATGACCTTGGTCAAATGTCCTGAGAATGTCTCAGTCATTGGCATGAAGTGGGTATTCAAAAACAAAACTGATGAAAATGGCATAGTCATTAAAAACAAAGCCAGACTTGTAGCCAAAGGCTATAATCAACAAGAAGGCATTGACTATGAAGAAACATTTGCACCAGTAGCATTCCTATTGGTTCTTGAAAATGACAATTACTGTTTGTAATTGTCAGACATGCTACCTCAACAACTTGTAATATTTTAATCATTTATACTTAGATTACTTGTGTATAAATAGATCAGATGGAGAGAAGTTAAGTGTACTTTGTATATTGAAAGCTTAGAACTTTTACAAAGTAACTTCTTTCCTACAAAGAGTATACAACTCACTGAGATAGCTCAGTGGGTATATTGTTACCACTCAAGCAAAACTTGAGTTTCGATAGGAGACACCATAAACCCTTGTCTATTCAATCCCAAGTGTTTGTTCTGCAAAACACTTGGGTAATAGATTCTTGGAATTATTTCTAATAAGAATTTAAACGTTGAAAAATATTGTGTTTTTTATATTCACGTATTATAATTGTTAGAAATATTCTTTGCATTGATCTCAGTCATAAGCTCACTTAGTTTAACTTAATTGTTATTACTCGGTGTACTAAGGGAACAACAAAAGCAGATCTTATCTTCACAAACACAGACACACTATTATCCTCACAACCACCAACCAACACATTACACACTCTTATCCTCACATTCACCACCACATCAATCACCCACCAGATGGAGCGAGATGATCAAGCTTTTATGTGCCGCTGTGGAAAAGGAGATATTGTGTTGCGAACATCATGCAAACCTCAAAGTTATGGTAGACAATACTATGCATGTCCTTGATCAAAGGTGAACTATCAAACCATTTTTTCATTTATGTAATACATAATGAATTTGCTTGTCAAAAAGACATTTCTTATGCTTTCCTTACTATGTAACAACCAAGAACCGAAAATCATGGATGTGGATTTTTTATGTGGAAGGATGACATCAGGCTCCGTCTAAGTTCTTCTCCTGGACCTTCAACACCTCCAAGTTCTTCTCCGGGACCTTTTGGATTTGCACCTACTCTTGCAAAAGGAAAGTGCTTAAATTGTAAGTTCTTGACTAAAAAGATAAAGATACTAGAGGCAAAGATACACATACTAGAGGCAATACTAGAGATGGAAAGGCATCCCAAGAACCACACACTTGAGTCATCTACAATACTTCACGAGCTTTATAATGACATGGAAAAACTAGGTTTGGAGTAGTTTAAGCCAGTTTAGCATTTTCGAATGTAATTCATATGCTTTAATGCTTTAATGTTTAAACATCTGTAATGTAATTCGTATGCTTTAATGTTTGAAAAACATAACAAATAAACCCTATCCCCAAAATCAAAATCCAATTTTGTGTTTCAAGTGACTCACGAGACACGATATCTCATTCATATTAACTTTATTTTGGACACCTTTTAGTACGTTGCGAAGCTCTCTTCAAGGAGAACACGATTCCATTAATCAACACATATATTTACAATATTTACATACATTAAATCGTGTCCAAAGTTTGCAAATATTCATTTTTGAAAACCGTTTTGTGTTTCAAGTGACTCACTTTAAGACACGCTATCTCATTCATATTAAATCCATTTTTGACATACTTTAGCTCGTTACGAAGCTCTCTTCAATGTAAACGCAAATTCACTAACGAACACAAATATTTATAACATATACTTATATTAAATACAGTCCAAAGCTCGTAAATAATCATTTTTGCAACACGTTTTTAACAACAAAAAACGTAACATATCAAAGTTAATTAAATTAAAATGAAGTCCTAGGCCACTAACTTAACTTGTGAAACACATTTATTTTTTTACGTGAGCTAGTCAATTGTGGGCCACCACTATTTTTTTTTATTTTTTATTTTTTGTCTCAGTAATTTTCAAATGTGTTGGACATGGCCAAATATTAGTCTAACACGTGTAACTCGTGAACTAGTCATTTTTTTTACGCGAGATACAAGTCCAAATTGGTAATACCCAAAATGTGATCTCCGTTTTGCAAAGTACTTCTCGGACAGTTCATCAAGGTAATTTTCGATTTTTCAAGTTTGATATTTAACTATGTACTTTATTAAAAGAGTGCACCTCACCACCCTCTAGTTTAAGTATTTTAAATATGTCCTACTCTATATCAACTTTTACCCCTTTGTAAATCATTATCAATCCTAATTTATTTATGATTAAATTAAGGAAATCATCACCATACTTAATGATTAACACATGTGTGACAAAGTTACCACTCTTACATCATCCAAGTTGATCACTTGGACATAGAATTATTTATTTCAACTTGATCCATAGTCGAGACAAGGACAAACAGTTTGAAAACTATCCATGTTAGTCAAGTTGCGAGTTGACCAAAAATACTCATTTCACAACTACACATTTGCCAAAGAATATTATCCTCAGGTGGCAACACTGGTAAGTGGTAGTCATATAAATTATAGTGTGGTTAATTATATTATCATGTTTGATAACACCTTTTTTGTTAAATCATTGCATGTTGATGTATTTAAGTAGCAACCAAGAAAACCATTGTTATTGTTTACGAAGAAAATAGTCACTATAAACTACGTATGCCGGATTGCCGTATTTTATATAACTGATAACTAATCTAAAAGTTCAATTGTCATCTACAAAAATATATAAAAATGATGTTTTTCATTATTGTTCTAGTACAAATTTGATTGAAACATAGCGAGCTTTTAATAGCTAGTTTATAGTGTCTTAATCATTTTTTAAGATGAAGTCCTTTCACAACTTAACAACATATTCAAAACTTGAAAAGATAAATGCCATGTTCGAATTTTCTTAGGACTAAAGTCATACCGTTAGTGAAACTAATTTCTTCTTTACCATTCATTAATTATCTTAAGACTAAAGCATCTACCGGTCAAATCGCAACAATTGAATGAGTAAACAAATAATAATACAATTAGAGACAGACTCAGGAATTTTGAGAGGGTATTAACATTTTTTTTAATGATTATTAGTACTAAAGTTTCCCTATAAAAAATTTATTAGGAAAAATTGGGTGGTGCACGTGTAAAAAAAACAAATTTTATGAAAAATTATATTTTGTGACCTAAAATCAAATGTAACACGTGACACACCTGGCTCCCGTGTGGATTCGTCTCTGAATACAATCAATATCAGATATTTAATGAGTTTTGGTCAATCATAGGTAACAAATATGCAACCCTAGCTTTGAGACATCGACCAAAACGCAATAATCGAATGAGTAAACAATTAATAGTACAATTAATCTTAACAAATTTTGGTCAATCATAGGTAAAAAAGTATAGAATCCTAACTTTTAGACCTTTGTTTATTATACACCGTGTTAGTCTATTTCAATTTGACAAGTGTCTTACACATTTTCTCGCTCTTCATAATATTCACAATTTGATACATTGTTCAAAAAAAAAATGACATGTAATCACTAAATTGTTAGGCTTATACATTGATCATTTACGGTTTTTGACACGTGTAATTGTTGGAATTTTAATACATGACAATCATAATTAAACAATAACATCAAAGTAAACATGCGGAAGCGAGTAGGAACATATAATGTATAAATTAATTAACCAAACGTAAAAGTATGCGTACCTTAAGATTCTAGCCAAACAAGAATTTAATTCTAGGCAATCAAATTTATGAACCCTAATTAGGGTTTATGTAGATTATTTGAATTACCCCTTACCATTTTGTAATTCAATCCAAGATTCAATCAATAGTGTGATTGAATCACGTTCTTGTACACACGTACTATTAACGAATTAAAGTTAATGCTAGTTTAAGAACACAAAACGTTTTGGTTTGGAAAATCAAACCAATTGACCCTATGAAGGGTGTTTGTCGATTGGCCAAACAAAAAGAAAAGAAGAAAACAAGTTTAGGGATAAACTATGTGTACAAGAGTCACAAATAATGATCCCTAACTTTGTTTATATAGGAATAGAAACTTAGAGCTCAAGTTAAGTTATGGGTTGGGTTTCCCCTCCCATAACCGATCGGCTAACACCCCTAAGGGGTATTCCGGAACCTTCTTGACATACCAAATATTCACACATAATTCTTTCCTTTTATTGGTTAACGGTCGTTAGTCATTATTCGTTAAATACTAACGGTCGTTAGACGTTTTGTGTAATTAATAATTAAACATAACCTTTTACATTTAATTATTAAACTTTAACTCTCATATGTAAAGTGTGCAATCCCGTGATCTCGAGTTCGACCCTAACATACGACTACTAAAATAATGTCCATAAAACTAGCAGCTCCCACTTGGACATATTTTAATAGTGTAATCACATCGATTAGCGTCTAGCAACACTTCGATGCCTCTAGTACAACTCGAGTAGGTCTCCTGGAAAAACCTTTAATGATTCATCATTATTATTATCCTTTTGTCACTAATAGCACGTTAAATAAAGATATGGATTTAAGTCATTCTTTATTCAACTATTATGTTTCTCGTTGTTTGTGATTGATCAAGATTACCAAATCTTCTGAACATATTCAGGGAAGATCTTGGGCGTGGCCACGCAAACATCTTGTCAACCCTACGAGGGGCCCAACAGTATTAAACTCCAAAATAAATTTGAAGGAACAAATTCTATCTTGAGTACAAGCATAACCTATGAATTTTGTAACAATTCCGAAAACAATCCTTATGACTACCAGTTACGTATAGCGTTAAATTGTTCCACAGAATGCACTACATTCATAACAGTTATCTGGTATCTCAAGTTTGTGGATAACTATTCATGATTTACTTAAATAACAACATCCATAAAGTAACATCATGTAGTTTGGGATAAGTCCTATATTCAATTCATTGAATATCATGTGAATTTGGCATGTCAACGCATCAATATACTTTCAAGTATATTATACCAAAACTCATATTTGTCTTAATTCAATGATATTCCCATATCATTAATTGAAAACGGACGATTTAGAATAACTAAATTATTCATGGATTAAACATGCAAATATATGACACAATTTATTATTAATGAAAATAAACGTACTAGGTACTTAAATTCATTACAAATAATAAACACTTAACATCCTTTATCCAAATACTAAATAGATCAATGCATGAAAATTCTAGTTGATGAATTATGTCTCAAGCTATGACAATCATACTTGTTGACAAGACATAAATCAACCAACTTTGATCTATCAGAATTTTGAGAATACTTATTTAAAGAATTCAACTGGTGAAGTTCTTGTATGTGTACATTCAAATAATTTGATAATGCCACATAATATTTCATAAAGTGTGTGACAACCTCAATCACCAATTTATAATTATCAAACTTTCAAACATTTTTAAAGTTTAAAGTATTCTTATTCTTTTAATGTATAATGCAACTATGCTCTTAGTGAGCACAACTAGTTCACATGTCCAAGGATGAAATCCTACCATGACTAGTATTGAGTGTCATCTCAATTAAACCAGCATCATTGTAAACAAACAACAATATGCTCTTTAAAATTTCGTAAACTTGAATAAATATTGTGTAATGTTTGATGCCTTCCAAACTTTCAAGTTTGTTGGCTATGACAATTTGCACAACAATTGACAAATTGTTCATCTATAGAATCTGGAAGCTGTTCTAGGCTGAGGATGTAATTCTATATCCAAACATATTCCATTAGAATAATCACTACACTAGTTATCTAATAACTTTCAATTAGATATCAACATTGTCATAACATCTTATAACAATTCGTTTATATAATATGATGTCCATGAAAAATCTTCGAGTCATACTTAGATTTCATTCATGTTCTATCTTATTTAAAAGATATGTATCAATTTAGACATTCTAAATGATATATCATGTTCTATTAGATTTATTTACCGCATATGTTTATAATAATAAACACACATTCCAAGGTTATATGTTTTATTTCCTAAATCTTTCAAGTGAAGTTTCATTCCAAGTTAAGACTTAACATTTAACTTATATGAAATGTTACTTCCTATATGTTATTCAACATATATGATTTAAGAAAGTAAACATAATACTCCCACTAGCTTTCAGGAATACTTATGTAACACCCCCAAAATCATAATATTGCGGAAGCATACACTTTGGGTGCTACTAAATCGATAATCACAACACAAGATATAGAGAACGGATTGAAAATCCGTTTTAAAATACATTACATGTTCAAAGTCATGTTGTCTTACATAAAATTCATTTCAAATAAAAATGTAGCCCATTTAACAAAGCGGTCCAAATTTCAGAGTTAACGCAATAATAAAAACATTTCCACTAATTATTATGACCATCGCCATGCCCTGCCTTCAGTAAACACACCTCAGTTTCCTGAGAAAAACATGCTAAAAGTCAGCTAACGCTGGTGAGTTCATAGGTTTGAAGTAAATAAGCACATATGGACCATAGCAACATTCAGCAAACAATTCAGCAATAACACACTATCCTGCTATGCTAACACTATGCCTCATCTAACCGAACTAGACATAGCAGCATGCCAAACTGGCATTAGCAAATAAAGGGGTGCCCGCGAGTGTTAATCCCCAGACACTCGGACTATTTGCATATGGTATACGTTCGTTTTGACTATGCCGAGCCAACCGAACGGGGGTGTCATCCCCAATAGATCTATTTATATCACACGGTTTCCCAGAGGGAATTGACGGTTGATGATAGTGGGCGCAATGAGATTCAGCTAAACTTAGGTTTCTGCATACAAGTGTGTATAAAAACAAAATCAATTTTTGGTCCATGAAAACAGTTTTGCATGTTTCTCACCCCAAGGCTTATAAAACAAAATGTATAAAAATATGGGGCTATAAACTCACCTTAAAATAATAGCAACCTGCTAATCAGTCGACAAAATGGTGCAACCGCTGCGACACGCAACCTAAATCAGTGTGGTAAGTCTTAGCGAAATATTCGTGTCTTATATGTCTTTACTTTATTTGAAAAGTTTACATGTGACCAGTGCTCGTGTATTTCTTGCTTGCTGTGCGGTGAAGTATATTTCAAAATAATTTATCGTATGTAACTCTTGGTGATGGCTCATGGTGAAAGTGTACGGTGGAAATACGTGTGACAGAACATTCGCGCTAGTATTCATCGTTAAATTTTGTAAGTAATATATATATAATCATATATATATATATATATATATATATATATATATATATATATATATATATATATGTATATATATATATTGTAAGTAATATATATATAATCATATATATATAGATTAGATTAAGTTTAATAATTATGTATTTAATTTATTTGGGTTATAATTAATTAAATAGGTTTTTGAGAAATTAATAAAATAATAGTATTAGTGGAGGAATATTATATTATAAATATTGTTTATTATTTATAATATAATTTTAATTATAAGAAATTTGGAATAATTGTTAAGTATTTAGAAAATTTAACAAGTTAAGTATTTTTATCAAAAATACTCTAAGTGTTGGAATTTTAGTAAAATTTGGGCATGACCCATTCGTTTCCATTTTCTCATGTGTTGCAATTTCTCAAATAATTCGCGTTGTTAACTATATTTGCGAAATTTGTTCGTAATATATATATTGGTCGTTGTAAGTATATTTATCGTTATAACTATCGTTATCGTTGCGTTTAATTATTAATAATAGATTTCGATACAAAGTCAATATTTAGTCAATATACCTTCAAAAGTCAACAAAAGTCAATATTTATAAGGATTTGGTCAAAATTTCATTTTTCACCCTTTAGGAGACTAACGCGTCTCAAAACAAGTCCAAACTAGTTTTAATTATATATATCGTATTGTTAAGTAAAAATATTCATAGTGGGTCGAAAAATATTTCAAAACTCATTTTTGTCACCCGACATACTCATTGGGCCGAAAGTCATTTAATGAGCCCAATAGTTCAAATTTTAGTCCAAAACCATTTAGCCTTTTTAATTTACGATATATATATCGTCACGTTTCTAAAAATCAAATTAACACGTTCGTTACTACGTTTGGTCAAAAAGTCAAATGTGACCAATTTCTTGTTGGGCTCGGCCCAACAGTCCACGCGCCAACATTAAGCCCAAAATATATATTTAGCCCAGTATTTCTAATTAGTGTTTATTAGTTACGTAACGAATTTTAATTATATCAATTAAGCACTTATAATTAAGCCATTAAGTCCGAAAGTCAAACATGACCAAAATTAAATGGGTTCGACCCATATAACTCCATACGACCCATATTCATATTTTTTATAAGCTAAATACAATTAGTTATGGCTTATTCAATAAGCTATTCAAAATAAACTTTTAAGCATTAATTCTACCATTTCACCACTTGAGCCAAAATTTTATGTTTTTCAAAACCCCAATAGTTTTGTAATTTTATTATGGCTGATCCATATATATAGCCATATAAGTGTATATATTGCCTTAAACTCGCGTAATTAACATTAATCATATTTGTATCATCAAACTAGTACCATATTCAACAAGATTTACCACATAAGCAAGAAATACTCTAATTTGTACAAAAACTTCAAAAATGTCGAGCACTATATATAAAATAACAAGCCCTAGCTTTTTCATTTTAAAAAAATATACACATTTAACAATTTGTAACATCATTAGACATCAAATGAACATGAAATTAACAAGATTAGAAAAGTTTTGATGATTCCTTACAATGCTTGTATGTTAACATGAGCTAGGAAGAACCAAGAACAACCCAAACTTCACCAAATTTACCCAAACCACGTTCTAATTAACCCGAAACTCTTGAATATACACTCTAATTTACTTGAACTTCAAAGAAAATTTATGAATCTTGAGAATTATGAGTGAGTCGTGAGTTTTGATAGAAAATGATCTAGGAATGTAGGCGAGGTTATAATGGATAAGTGTTTTTGTTTGTGTAACATTTAGGGTAATGGTATAATATTTATAAGATTAAATTTGAGTTAGTGCTAAGTTTTTGGCATATAGTGGGGAAGAGTTATCTAGGGGCCGGTTATGGACAAATTAGAGGGGGAGGGAAAAATATTTTTACTCCTCGTTGGTGTATCGTGTGTCGGTTTGAGCTTTAACGTTACCGTATAGTCCCGGTTTGACGTTTTTGGACACGTATACGTAAAATAAAGTTTTTATCCACGTTTTTGTCAGAAATGTAATAAAATATTATTACTGACTCAAAAATATATTTATTTGACTGCTACCATATGTACTGTGCTGTCGGTACGCGTGTGCGGTTGCTTTTCAGTAAAATGTGAGAAAACTCTCAGTTAATTACGAAACTTGTCAGTAACTATCAAAATAGAATAATTTATGCTTATTGACAAAAATAAACTTTTTCTGCAGTGACTGTAAGCTACAGTATGCGGGACAGCTCCCAAAAATGCTCAAAAATACTCAGAAACATGCAAACGCGCATAGAAATGCTCAACTTAAAAATAATAAATGACCATTTATTATTAATTAACCACGCGAAAATTACCATTTGTCACAGTCTCCCCAGCTAATCGGGAAATCCGTCCCGGATTTCAATTTACGTTACTCGTTGGGTTCGAAAAGAGATGAGGATATTTTCGCTTGATTTCATCCTCTCGCTCCCAGGTGTATTCGGGGCCTCTGCGAGAGTTCCAATGGACCTTCACAATTGGGATACGACTCTGCTTTAGTCGTTTAACTTCCCGGTCCATGATTTCAATCGGCTCCTCGATGAAATTCAGTTTCTCGTCAAACTGAATCTCATCCAAAGGAATGACCGCGTTAACATCAGATAAGTACTTTTTCAAGTTGCTGACATGAAAAACGTCATGCACAGCACTGAGCTCAGATGGCAGTTCGAGTCAGTAGGCTACCGGCCCGATCCTGGCAAGAATTTTGAAAGGTCCAATATTGCGAGGGTTTAGCTTACCACGCTTGCCAAATCTTATCACGCCTTTCCATGGCGAGACCTTTAACATCACTTTGTCACCCACTTGGAACTCAAGGGGTTTGCGCCTCTTGTCGGCATAGCTCTTTTGATGATCACGAGTCGCTTGCATTCGGCTCTTGATCTGCACGATCTTTCTGTAGTCTCGTGGACTAGGTCTGGTCCGGTAAGTTGGCTTTCTCCGAACTCAGCCCAACATATTGGCGATCTGCACTTACGACCATAAAGTGCCTCATACGGTGCAGCCTTAATGCTGGTGTGATAGCTGTTGTTATAGGAAAACTCGGCTAAAGGCAAATGCTTATCCCAGCCGTTCCCGAAGTCAATCACACAGGCTCTCAGCATGTCCTCTAATGTCTGGATGGTCCTTTCACTCTGACCATCAGTCTGAGGATGATAAGTTGTACTCATGTCAAGGTCGGTTCCCAATGCGTCCTGAAGCGACCTCCAGAAGTTAGACGTGAATCTACTGTCTCGATCAGAGATAATAGAAACAGGCACACCATGCCTTGCGACAATTTCCTTCACATACTGTCGCGCAAGTTTGTCCATGCTATCATTCTCCTTAATAGGAAGGAAATGAGCTGATTTAGTGAGACGGTCAACGATCACCCAGATCGTGTCGTAACCGCTCGACGTCTTAGGCAGCTTGGTGATAAAATCCATAGTGATACGCTCCTATTTTCATTCTGGGATCTCAGGTTGGACAAGCAGACCGGATGGTCTCTGGTGTTCAGCCTTGACCTTCGAGCACGTTAAACACTTACTGACGTACTCAGCTATATCGGCCTTCATGTTTGGCCACCAATACAACTTCTTCAGATCTAAATACCTTTTCGGTAGTTTAAGTTGAGCCTCTACTGAAATCTAACTTAACCCCACAACTCATCAAACAAGAACTGTCATGAGATTTAGTTAAACCACAAGTTTAAGTCCAGTACCAATACGTACTTAGGTTTGACAAGATGTACTTAGATTTGTGGGATTCGTGCATAATCAAATCATGAATTCCTCCATGTAGCGGGATCCAACACCTGTCCTTATAACACAAAACTCCATCAGATGGCATTCCGTAAATTTTCTCACGTGGTCGGTTTTCATCCTTTAGTGCCTCACTCTGAGCCTCAAGAATTTTCGCTGGAAGCGGCGAACTGATCGTTATCCCTAACGATCTGACTCTGAGAGGTTCGATCCGCTCTTTTCTGCTGAGGGCATCGGCAACCACATTTGCCTTGCCTGGGTGATAACGGATCTCACAATCATAGTCGCTAAGCAATTCCTACCATCAGCGCTGTCTCATGTTTAGCTCCTTCTGGTTCAAAATGTGCTGTAGACTTTTGTGGTCGGTATACACCACGCACTTAGTACCATAAAGATAGTACCTCCAAATTCTCAGTGCAAACACGACTGATCCTAACTCTAGGTCATGGGTTGTGTAGTTTTTCTCATGGATTTTCAGCTGTCGAGAAGCGTATGCTATCACCTTCTCTCTCTACATCAGCACAACTCCCAAACCTTTGTGTGATGCGTCACAGTACACAACAAAATCTTCACTACCCTCGGGTAAAGCCAAAATAGGTGCACTACACAATCTTTCCTTAAGGAGTTGAAAAGCTTCCTCCTCCTTATTTCCCCAATCGTATTTCACATTCTTTTGTGTCAGTTTCGTAAATGGCTTAGCTATCTTAGAAAAGCCTTCAATAAACCTTCGGTAATAACCGGCAAGTCCTAAAAAATGTCGTATTTCAGTAGGCGTTGTGGGCGTTGCCCAATCCTTTATTGCCTCAATCTTGGCGGGATCCACGTGAATGCCTTGTCTATCTATCACGTGACCCAGAAACTGCACAGTCGATATCCAGAATTCACACTTCGAAAACTTGGCATATAACTCCTCCTTTTTCAATAATTCTAGAATTAGCTTGAGGTGTTCCTCATGCTCTTTCCCATTCTTGGAATATATTAGGATATCATCAATGAATATTATTACAAATTTATCCAAATACGACTTACACACCCGATTCATGAGGTCCATGAATACAGCTGGTGCATTAGTCAAGCCGAATGGCATAACTTGGAATTCGTAATGGCCATATCGGGTTCGGAATGCAGTCTTCGGGATATCCTCTTCCCGGACTCGGAGTTGGTGATAACCTGATCTCAGGTCTATCTTGGAGTAAACTGATGAACCTTGCAACTGATCAAATAAATCGTCAATTCTCGGGAGTGGGTACCTATTCTTGATGGTTAGCTTATTCAGCTCCCGATAGTCAATACACATCCTGAAGGATCTATCCTTCTTCTTAACAAACAAGACCGGAGCTCCCCACGACGAAGAACTCGGTCTGATAAAACCTTTTCCGGACAGTTCAGCTAACTGATCAGACAACTCTTGTAACTCCGTCGGTGCTAGCTGATAGGGTGCTCGCGCTACAGACGCGGCTCCTGGCACCAAATCGATTTGAAATTTGATGTGTCTGGCCGGTGGGAGTCCAGGTAGGTCTTCTGGAAAAACTTCCGGGAAATCCCTTACGATTGGCACATCTTCCAATTGTTTCTCTCCGGGCTCCTTTTCCCTCTTCTCGGTAATGTGAGCTAGAAATAGGTGGCATTCTTTCTCAATGCACTTCTGCACCTTCGTACACGAGATGATGCTCAATCTTGACGAACGCGCACGATCGCTCCGATCTCCTTCAACTATCAGAACTTCGTTCCCATCGGGTACTCTGACGATCTTTTCATCACAGATGATGACGGCATGATATTTCGATAGCCAATCCATCCCTATGATGACGTCAAAACTACCCAACTCTACTGGCATAAGGTCGATGTTGAATGGGCGGTTTAATAAGTTTAGAGTGCAACCCCTTATAATGGTACTTACTCTTTCTAGGTTCCCGTTAGCTAGTTCTACGTCGAAGGCATTATCTAAGGTGGTTGGGGCTATATCAATTAAAGAACTAAAAGCAGTCGACAAAAAAATTCTATCAGCTCCCGTATCGAATAGTACTGAAGCATAACGATTATTTAAAAGAAACGCACCCGTCACCACATTCGGGTCGTCCTGGGCTTCCCTTCTGCCCACAACATAAACTCTTCCACGGGCTCCTCCTCCATTGCCCTGGTTTCCATTGTTGACCACTGCTACTTGGTTGCCTGGTCCACCACCATTTCCCTGGTTTCGGGGCTTTTTGCAATCATTCCGATAATGACCCTTTTCACCGCACCCAAAGCAGGTGACTTCCGCCCTACGGTTGTGGGGTGGTGCTGCTTGAGCGGTGGCCAGGGGTCTTGCCCTACAGTTCCTTGCCAAGTGTCTTACTCTCTGGCAATTGTTACATTTCACTGTGCACTGTCCCTTGTGATGTAGCTTACAGCGGTTACAAAGACGTGCATTCCTGTCATACCCCCTCTTATCACCTGAACCAGCTGCATAAGCTTTAGCTACATCCTGCCTTTTGTTCTGAGAGTTGCTGTTACTACCCTTCGAGTGGTCGTCCCACTTCCTTTTGTAGTCAGCACTTTTCTCTGGAACATCCTCTAGTTCCTGATCCATCAATTTGTTTGCTGTCTCCATGGTTTCATGAAGATCTGCAGCTCTCGAGGTAGTCACATCACCTCTTATGGACTTCGGTAAACCACCGATATACCTCTCAATCAACCTTGTCTCAGTCTGAACCATTTCAGGACATAGCAAAGCCAACTCCTGAAATCTCTGGTTGTAAGCAGCCATATTGTTGTTCTGCACCTTCAAATTCCAAAACTCTATCTCCAACTTCTTGACCTCATTTCGTGGGCAATATTTCCGAAGCACTAATTCCTTAAAGTCTTCCCACGGCATGGCATAAGAAACATCCATGTTAGCAGATTCCATGTAGTTGTTCCACCAGGTCAAAGCGGCATCCATGAAAGTGAAAGACGCATACTTGACCCTATCGTCATCGTTACAACCACTGATGCGAAACACGGTTTCTAGTTTCTCAATCCATCTAGTCAGGCCAACGGCTCCCTCTGTTCCTCCGAATCCTCCAACCATGATCTTTCATAATTCAGAGTAAGTGCAACCACGGCTGTTGGTCACTGGCCTAGACGTTCCGGTGTTGGTGGTTGAATTGTTTGCGGCTGCGAGAGCGGCGGCCACACGATCAGCAACAAGTTGATCCAGAGTTGCTTGATTCACCACTGGTGGATTTGCCGCGGCCCTGGTTGGGGCGGCGTTCCCAGCAACTTGGCCCTGTGTGGCTCTTGCCTCTCCGGCATTCTCAGCTGTCCTTCCCCTTACTGTCCTTGTTGGGGTAGGTGTGTTAGCAGTTTGTCCTCGTGTGACTCTGGTTGACTTTCGTTTGGGTGCCATTTATCTGCATCACAAAAAGATGGCGATAAATGAGATCTTGTTTATGGAAGGAAAGGATCATATGAATATATGGATAGTGCAAACAGAATGCAAGAATAAAGTCAACCACAGAGAAAAAATGAATAATCGGATAGAAACACCAAGCTTGTTATATATATATCGAAAGGATAAAGGTTTACAAAATTATAAGCATGGTTAAAAGTTAGTGCTGGAATACTAAAGATAACTAGTCAACCTAACGAATACATCATCAACTACATAACTCTAGGCTCGGTCGCTATCTAGGCGTAACTGCTCAAATGCTAGAGTCATCCCTCCAATGGTAGTCTCCAACTGGCCAACACGATCCCTCAACTCCTGATTCTCTCTCATCATTGCTCCAATAGTGTACTCTGCAGTCATAATCCTCTGCCACTGAGTACGATCAACACCTCTAGCTCTTCTCAACATTCCCTGCATCCTGGTCTGGCCTCTGCCTAAGCCAATAGCCCTAAAATCCAAGTTCCTAAGCTCTCTACCATGCAACCTCTCCAAAGCATCCAATCTAGCTCTCAATCCAATCATCACCCTCCGATCAGAGTACATCTCCTCAAATAACACACAAGCAGCCCTATCAACAGTCCCAATCCTCCTCTCCACACTCTGGATACGGTCGGACTGCTCTAACCTCCCGATCTGGTTTGAGTGCACATCAAGTAAACTGGCCTGATTCGCCAGCTGAATCCATATCTGCTCCATCTCAGTGGGTTCCTCGAGCTCTGCAAGTGGAGAAACCACTGGTGATGGAAGTGGAGTAGGCATCGGAGATGGAGGCGGTATGAACGAAGGAGATGACGGTGTGTACTCTGAGCTAGCTGCACGTACACCCGTGCTGACATCACAAGCAATATCCATCCACTGAATGTCACTCACATCCTGAATCTGGGCATCTCTGGAACTCTGCCCAAACTCAAATATACTCTGAACATCCTCCATGATGCCCTTACCATCTCGTGGCATCATCACCTGATCCAAATCCATAGGTGCATCTCTGTCCCTGTCATCATCTACACAAATAGGAGTGTGCTCAGTAGGTGCAATCACAGCTGGAGTAGGCTCACCCTGAACCTGCTCTGGATCCTCCACTGGATCCTCATCCTCATCTGAATAAGTCTCAACAGATCTCTTAGGTCTCTGGCTAAGAGGGGAATGGTCTGGAGATGATATGGGTGACTAAGATGGTGATGCAGTAGGGGTACCATCATAATCTGATCTGGTCCTCCTCCTAGGTGAAAATAACACAGATGAAAGCTGGAGGCGACGTCCACGGACTCGCCTATACGAAGCCCGACGTCTGATAGGTGGGGTATCCTGAACATGTTGGGTGAAAGTGTATATGTCACACCCCCAAATTTAGTGACTTACTGTGGAATGGAACACTTGAGGGCGTGACTGACCATAGCACCACAGTTACAGTTATATTGAACGACCTAAAGTGTCGTTTTGAAAATACATCCTTTAATTAATTAAAAACATTCAGAGTTACAAAAGTTAGGTCCCAAAAGATGTTTCACGATGCGGAAATAAGTTTATATAAATCAAACGATAATAAGTGCATAAAAGATAAGTGAGACGCGTCGTCACCGCGACTCCCAAATAGGTCCATATGCAGGCCATGATGCGCATACCTTAATTACCTGAAAATACATTGCTAAAAATGGTCAACAAAAATGTTGGTGAGATCATAGGTTTATGTAAATGAATAGTTCCTACGGTAACCAAAAGTATGAGGTGTATGACATAAATGCCACAAAAATAATACATTAGCTCTTACGCTCATGACCCCGAAGCTAGACTGAATGAAATGCCCCAAACCGAGTGCTTTGCTAGACACTCTAATATGATTAAAATGAAATGCGTTCGTATGACCAGTTGGAGCTACCAACCCGAACGGAGGCGTCACCCTCAATTGATCTATTCACTCACTCTCGCTTACTTCCATAATTAACGGTTCATGATAATAAAGGGGACTTTAATCTGGGAAATGATGTAACTTAAGCAATGTAACTGAATTTTGATACTTTGGTCTGTATGTAAAAATGGTGCAATGTATTCTCCCCCGAGAGTTTAGAAATCAAATAATCAATTGAAAACGGGGCTATGAAAACTCACCTGATGCGATAGCACAATGATAATAGTGGATATGATGAAATGTGGCTCCGTCTCTAACCGCAACCTATTATGAATGATGTATCTAATGTAAGCAATGAATTTACGCAACACATGCAAATACGTATGTTATCGATACCACTCGGGAATTTTGGAAATAATGTTTATCGTTGAAAAATACATTTTTGACGGCTTGATAAGTTAATAAACTCTTTTCGTGTAAATGTGTTGCAACGATAACCCACGATCGTCGTTTGATAAATTATCGGTGAATATAGTGTTTCCGTCGTAAATGAACATTTTTCATAACTTGTAAAAATATAACCAAATGACCTTGCAAAACTAGTCATAAATGTGTGCTCGTTAAGGGTTAGTGAATAGGCTCGGTGTCTTTGAAAACCTTGTAACGATGTCTTGAAGACGTGTCATTTAACTTTTGATCATACGGGTCTCGATTGATAAGAAATACGGCTCTCAATATAGTGTATTGCAAAAACTGTTTTTAACTTAGTAATATTTTCCTTATTAGAAAGCTGAAAATATATATTGGAGTTGTCGGGTTTCAAACGCGTATATCTTTGTCGTTATGTGCTCGTTTTCTACGTTCTTTATATCAGTAGGTCGGGTCATCTAGATCACGTCTAATGCCTCGTTTTGTCCATTGAATCTCGGCAAACAGCACGCAAATTTTCAGAAATTAGTTTTTCGTCGCCAAACTTAGAAAAATCATAACTTTCTCGTCGTAAGTCGGTTTTTACTCATTCAAGCGGCCACGGTTTCGTTTTTGAAAGTATTTTCTAAATATGAAGGCCAAAATAGTTCAATATTTTCTGAGATTTCCAGATTTCACGTTTTTGGACAGACCCTTTTCTATTGTTTGAAATAATCACTTTTATGGTTCAAGGCTTGTTCAAAACACAATCAATCAACACCACAACTAGTCTAATCCTACCATACACCTTCTTAGCGTGTCATGGGGTCCTAAACATCACCAACAATGGTGGGTTTCATGAGGATACAACTAAAAATCCATAGATCTATGTTTATGTTAAAAATGAGTAACAAGTGGTATGATTAACATGTATATACTTGCATGATTAGTTGATAGCACAACAAAATATATCAAATGAGAGTATGAAAAGATTGAAAAGTTTACTTGTAACTTAATTGATGATTTGAGGTGGTTTGGAGAGAAATGTGTAAGTAACCTAGGGATTTTTATTTCAAAATCCTAACTAGGAGTATAAATGAGACTAGATTATCACTTGTTTTTGAAAAAAAAGATGGATTCTCCTTGTGTTCTTGCTTTGGCCGATCCAAATGGAGAAGAAAAGAGATGAGAGAGTTTTGATGTTTAGCTAGTTTATTAGTGGAGTGTATGTGTTCTTGAAATTAAATCAAAGACATATAAGCTAGAAACATTAATTGAAATGTCCTTAGCAATCAAGTGAAGTGGAAGAATTAGGGGTGCTAGGGGGGGGGGCGACACATGGAAGAGAAAAAGAGAATATGAGGCTAATTAAAGAACTTGTCTCCCCATTTTACAAGAGTTAGTTGTTTTGTGTATACATTAGGTGTTATCGTGTACTGAGTTAACTAGAAATAAATCTTGACGAGTTAGAATAAAATGTGACGAAGTTGTAAAAATTTTTGTGGAAAACTAGAAGGGGGAGTTGAATAGTTTTACCGGTTTTTAAGCTCTTTTGAAAACTTCTTAAAAGTCTACTTATTGAAAACCTTGATTCGAATCTTATGTGTAATCAATCAACACCAATATGAACTACACACTAAACTAACTAATAATAAGTAAAGTAAGTAAAGAGAAAAGTTGGAAAGATCAAACCGGGACAAAGGATTTATAGTGGTTCGGCTACGAAGCACCTCTTCGCCCTACTCCACTCCCAGAGTACCACACTCGAGAGTTTCAAGCACTATGTCAACAACTTCCCTTAAGGCGGAGAAAACCGTACACGTCGCTTATCCTATTTCCGACACTAAGCTAGATGTCGAGTGCTAATCTTAGCTAGCACCAATCTACCACGATCCACTTGATCAAACACACGAGCCCAATGGCTTCAAGAGATCACCAAGATCTCGACACGATCACAATGATCAACACTCACTCAACTAACTCTATCCTATCGACCCTTGATCTTCTTGATCAATCACACAAGCCCAATGGCTTCAAGAGATATTCACTATCTCTATAAGATCACAATGATCTTCACTCTCACTCTCACAAAGAAAAATAAACTTGATGTATGCTATGATACAACAAGGATGTAACAAATGTTACAAATAACCTAACAACTATAACTCTTGTATCTTCTTGGATACCTTGAGTTCTTCTCTTGCACTTGAAGAGGAATGACAACACCTTGTATCAAATGGGATACTTTGTGTTCTTCTCTTGCTATTGAAGAGGATCACTAGGTTGGATGATTGGATCACTCTTGAACAAAAGAAAAACTAAGCTAAATGATCAAGAAAAGAAAATGGTGTGAGGGATTTAAACTCAGAAGTTTCTGTGTGTGAAAGGGTGCCTAAAATCTGTGAAGTGGGTTGGTATTTATAGGCAAAGAAAATCTGAACGTTACAGGTGGACGGCTCCACTAAATCACCCACGGCTCCACTAAATTTAGTGGAACCGTGGAGCCGTCCCAGACAAAGACGCTCCAATTTTTGTCTTTTCTGGTGAAAACTTATTTGGGGAAGTTTGGAGCTGATTTTGGGGGGAAAAATAGCTGTTATGTAATTTAAACTTATTTTTTCATTAAAACATTTCTTAAATATTCAAAAATAATTTGTAAGGTTTATTTTTGAAAAAATGTTTTGTCACATTAAAATGTGAAGTCTCAAAACTAAAATTTACTTCTTTGATCATTTGTCAAGTTTGTAAATTTGTTCTAAAGTGATTTGCGTGGAAACGAGATCTTCCGATTAAAAACTTGTTTACGTTAATTTTAACGTAACGTGATTTCACATTTTGTCATCCTCAAAACGTGAAGTAATCGAAAGATATAAATAACGTTTTTAGAACATTATTTGCATCAACAAATTGTAAAATCATATTCCTTGCAAGAATCGGGTGTTAGAATAATTATCGGGTTGAAATTTCGCAAACCGACAGTGTTATAAGCTTTTAACGAGAAATATAGCAAACTATTTAAAAACACCGGGTAAATTAATAATATAATCTTTATATCATTATAATGAGTATGAAAATATGTTATGATCACTGACGGGAGTATCGGGTATAACGTTAGTAGTAATGACTGAGTGGTAACGTTTATAAAATAATTAAACATACGTTAATGAAAATCACACAAACCCGTGCATGACATAATATGATGATGTTGTTACTGATGATATGTAGACTACTCTAGTCTATATGAAGTGTCCTTACTGATGATGCATGAATACGAAACTAAACCATAATGGTTACGCGCATTTGAATACCCGTAAACCTAGTTTACGTTATGATGAATGATAATCATGAATAGTGATTTTCCTCCGGGAATGAATAGTATTTCGTAAATAGTAAAATTTTTGAAAACTTCTCAAAGTCTCAAACTGACCTCAAAAATGATGAATAGTGATTGGTGAATATTAAATGATGAATAATGACTTGTGAATAGTAACTTGTCGAGGTTTGGAAAATGACCTGGAATTACGAGTTGTCACAGTCGCCCACCCAAAAAGGAATTCAGTCCCTGAATTCAGTTGGTGTTGGTCTCTGGAGTGGACTCGGTGAAAAGATGTGGGTACTTGAGACGCATCTGGTCTTCCCGCTCCCAAGTAAACTCGGGACCTCTTCGAGAATTCCAGCGAACTTTCACGATAGGAATTCTGCTCTGCTTCAACTGTTTGACCTCACGGTCCATGATTTCTGCGGGCTCCTCAACGAAATTGAGCTTATCGTCAAGTTGAACTTCGTCTAATGGAATTACAAGCGATTCATCTAAAAGACATTTCTTGAGGTTTGAAACATGGAAGGTGTTATGGACACTGCTGAGCTCTGACGGAAGCTCAAGTCTATATGCCACGGGACCGATTCTTTCCAGAATCCTAAATGGCCCAATGTATCTCGGGTTTAACTTTCCTCGTTTTTCGAATCGTATCACGCCTATCCAAGGCGAGACTTTCAACATGACCTTGTCTCTAACCTGGAATTCTAATGGTTTACGTCTAATGTCAGCGTAACTTTTCTGTCAGCTTCTGGCTGTGCGAAGTCTTTCTCGGATATGAATTATCTTTTCCGTTGTTTCGCGAACCATCTCTGGACCAGTAAGTTGTGCATCGCCAACCTCGGCCCAACAAACAGGAGACCGGCACTTGCGACCATAGAGTGCCTCGAATGGTGCTGCCTTTATGCTCGTGTGATAACTATTGTTGTAAGAGAACTCGATCAATGGCAAATGGTTAGCCCAACCATTTTCAAAGTCTATCACTGTAACACCCTAACCCGACAAGGGTAAAGATGTCACACTAATGGTTTCATATCAGATCAAAACAAAGCATACATTTCAAATAATACAAGAAATCTCAAAGGTTACAAATGAAATACTGAAATTTACAAGGTTACAAATGCGAATTCTAATTCTAAAATATAATAACTTCTAATCAACTCTAATCCAGAATAACTACCAAGTCTTCTAAGTCCAAAAGTCTCTTCTCTCATACCCATCTTCCAACTAAAACCTGCCTCAGGAAAAGAAATGCGGTTGAGCTTAAAAAGCCCAGTGAACAGATATATAATGAACGAAAACGAAAGCAAAAGCAAACGAACAAATATGGTATAGCAATGGAATAATATAAGGCATAGACAAAGGTACAAAGTAGGAAAGGGAAAATGGAAGGTCAGTAATCCACCACGAGCCCGAACAAATCAAATATAGTAACCATATCCTCAAAATCATATAGAGGGGAGACCTCTCAGATAATCAGATAATATGAGGGGTGTCCTCATTCTTCAAATGGAGTAGCTAGCTCCTGAACTTGTGAAAGACGTGGATTGCACCCATCATCAGTCACCAAATCAAATCAAATCATGATATATCCCTCGAAACAAAACAAATCTAGGATGCATCCATACGCCCCGCAAACAAATAATCCTGGCCAATATAAATAATAAAGCGCGCATGTAGTAGCAAATGAGGACGGTGTGGAACATCACTCAACCACACTAGAGTCATGCCATCGGTGCATCAATGACATGGCCATGTTACCTTCATGGCTAGGAAACAAATTTTGGCTCGGGTATCAAACTGAAGGGTCAAAGGTCAAAGGTCCAAATCATAGCAAAGGTTCAAATAGTCTAAGTCATCGAATCATAGTCAAAGTCCAATATCAAAGGTTCATATCAAAGGTTCAAATGCCAAAGGTTCATATCAAAGGTTCAAATGCCAAAGGATCATATCCCATATCTATGTCAAATGAGTCCAAACGAACTGATAAAAGGTTCATAATCAAATGGTTCATTTAAAGAAATCTTTATCAAATGGTTTTCATAAAAGTGATCTTATTAACTGTTTTCACAAAAGTAGTCTTTAAAAGTAATTTTCATAAAAGTTTAGTAAGATTCCAAATAAATGTGGTATTGCATATTTCATAAACATCATTTTTTTTAAAAATAATTTTCCTCAAAACATTTTCATGTTATAATTAAAAAGGTTTTCACATCTAGTTACCAAAATCAAATGAACCCTCGAAGTATCAAGTGTTTCGAATACTAATATCACAAGGTGCGAACGAATATCGAATGGATCATCATAGAGGCTCAAAGCAAAATGGTCATATTGAACGTCAAAGTCAAAATGAGTCAAACAAACGAACTAAAGTGTAGGGAAACATAGCAGTGGCTTAGGGAATCTTAAAACGAATAAGGATCGAAATCAAAGTCATGAGAACGAAGACACCCTTACTGAAAAAGGGTAGAATATCTGTACCTTAAGCGCTAACGAAACATAATATAAGGATAAGAAATCACTCCTCCTTCAGCGAATCTACACGAATTAATGGTCGGCTTATTATTAATAACTTATTCACATCAGATTTCTCATTTTAGTCGACTTTCCATTTTTAGTAACTTTCCATTTATAGCAGGTTTCCAAAATTAGCAAGTTTCCATTTTTAGAAAGTTTCCTTATTTGGTAAGTTTCCAAAAATAGCCATTTCCATAATTAGACAAATTACACAAAGTAATTAGGTTAAGTCATTAATAAGCCTCATTATGGAAATAATGTATATTTTAGCAAGTTTCCAAAGTTTAAGGTTATATATAACAAGTTTCCATATCTTAGGGTTTTTAATTTGTAAATATTCCAAAGTCAAAGGTCTAATATGAAAATATCTCAATTTACTCATTTAATACATATTTTATTCAGAACCACACTTTAGTCCTTTAAGGTTTCAATATTTACATTTTACACCCTTTAATTATCAAAATTACAAATTAACCCTTATAGTTACATAATTCACAAATTAACCCATATTATATCCTTAATTACACAACACCACTTTACATTTTAAAAACTAAATCGCACAACCTTTTAATACCAAAACCCTAACCCTAACATCTCTAATCATTTACCACTCATTACCATATCATTAGTTCACCATTTATTAACATAATTCCAGATTCAAAACCCTAGATCAAGATCAAAACCCTAGGGTTTATATTTTCCCCATTCGAATTAAATAACCTGATTAGAACAAAATTAATCCATGGCATATTTAGGCTTCAAAAATTCAAACCACTATTTTTCCCAGATCATATTGATTATATAGAGTCTAAATAAAATAAGTTTCATGCCCTAAAAATTTGTATAACATATATTAGAATTTATGCATGTTTTAACCATTTAAATTCAAAACGATTAACATGAGCTTCTATAATTCATACAAGCATTTTTCCCAGGTCTTATATTTCATATAATGTTTAAATAAAATAAACACATCACCCATAAAAGTCGTATTACATATTTTGGTATTTATACCCGTTTTTAATCTCTAAAATTATTTCGGTTGATTTGGTATGCATGATTCGAATCTAACATTTTTCTTAGGTCTTATATGATAAAATAAGCATAAGAAAAATACCAGACCAAGGTTGGAACGTGCGGATGAGCCAAAAGAAAATTAAACCCTTCGGATGGAATTTGCGACAACCCAAAGACCTCACGATCAAAACAATGAGTCCCACGACCTCAAACAAATTTTCTAAGCTTCCTTAAATGATGTAGAATACCAGAAAAATAGCCCACGATTTTTAGAAAGTCGTATGAATGAGATACGAATTTTTGTTGGTGTTTAGAAGTTTTCGGCTAGGGTTTTTAAATAACAAAATAGGGTTAGCTAAATAGTGGGTAATTAGGCCGAGTCTTAGGAGGGGAAGGTAGCTGAAAACTCGGTCAAACCTTGACCAAATCCTTTGGTTTATAAATTTGAGTCCTTTCCATATTTAATTTGATTATATCTTATGTTTATTTAGTTATAAAGTTTTTTTTAACAAAATAATAAAGTGCATCATGAACTTTTCGGCCCATAAAGCATGGTCATAATAATTTTGTAATTTACAAAATGTTAAATGTAGTAGTGGAAATTAATTTACTTCATATCTTGATCATCTCCAGAAGTTTGGGATTTATTTTGGCACTTTATAAGCTTTTAAATCAAAATTTAAAATTGCAAGGGCATTTTGGTCATTTTGCATGTTTCAGATTTTAGGGTTTTACAATCACACATGTCCTGAGCATGTCTTCCAACATCTGAATCGTTCTCTCGCTCTGACCATCGGTCTGAGGATGATAGGCAGTGCTCATGTCTAATTTGGTTCCAAATGAATCTTGTAATGACTCCCAAAAGTTTGAAGTGAATCGACTATCTCTGTTGGAAATGATGGAAACTGGTGCACCGTGCTTTGAGACTATTTCCTTGATGTAAAGTCTGGTAAGCTGATCCATAGAATAAGTCTCTCTGATTGGAATGAAATGGGCTGATTTAGTGAGTCGATCAACGATTACCCAAATAGCATCGAAACCGCCTGATGTCTTGGGTAGTTTGGTGACAAAGTCCATTGTAATGCGTTCCCACTTCCACTGGGGAATTTCTGGTTGCTGAAGCAATCCTGATGGTTTCTGGTATTCGGCTTTTACTTTAGCACAAGTAAGACATTTGCTGACGTACGTAGCTATTTCTGCTTTCATATTCGGCCACCAATAAAGTTTCTTGAGATCCTGATACATCTTATCAGAACCTGGGTGAATTGAGTACTTAGACTTGTGCGATTCGTGCATAATCAACTCTCGTATTCCGCCATAGAGAGGTATCCGGCTTCTATCCTTGAAGCATAATATTCTGTCTACTCTTCTTACAAAGCCATTGGCGTTCTCTGGCATTTTATCGATTTTTCTCACTTGGTCGGTTTTCTTCCTTGAGTGCTTCTACCTGAGTCTCGAGGATTTTTAATGGTAAAGGTGAAATGATCGTCATTCCCAATGATCTAACTCTCAAAGGCTTGAGTCTTTCTTTCCGGCTAAGGGCATCTGCTACAACATTAGCCTTCCCTGGGTGATATCGAATCTAACAATCGTAATCACTAAGCAGTTCCAACCAACGACGCTGCCTCATATTGAGTTCTTTCTGATCAAGTATGTACTGTAAGCTCTTGTAGTCGGTAAATACTACACACTTAGTTCCGTAAAGATAGTGCCTCCAAATTTTGAGTGCGAAAACCATGGCACCCAACTCTAAGTCGTGAGTAGTGTAATTCTTCTCATGCTTCTTAAGCTGACGAGATGCATAAGCTATTACCTTCTCGTTTTGCATTAGCACGGCTCCAAGCCCTTTATGTGAAGCATCACAATATACCACGAAGTTTTCAATCCCTTCGGGTAATGCCAAAATTGGTGCACTACAAAGCTTCTGCTTCAATAACTGAAAAGCGGACTCTTGTTTTTCTCCCCACTCGTACTTTTGGTTCTTCTGTGTAGGATTCTACAAAAATCCATTGTAATAATCCTTATTAATTAATGATAACCTTAGATTAATGTTTAATAAATCCCATTTTTACGAGGAAATTTAAATTTTTCTCTTATTATTATTCTTACCACGTTACGTTATCATGATATTTACCGAATAACGACACGTACTTCGAGACACGATTGTACACAAAACACCATCTTCACTAAACTTGAATCTCACCAATTATGATAAATACTAATAAATTTCCTACACTAAACATATTTAATTTTCCCTAATTATATGTAATTAGTACTAATTGTTTTCACTAATTACACTTAAGCTAAAACACCAAACGGGCTCCTCTTTTTCTCAGCCCATCACCAAACTTCCCAGCCCATCACCACTCATGGGTTCAAGCCCACACACCCTTTTATTATTTCATGTGTTATACGATTTCACCTCCCCTCCAAAGCGACTCGAGTACTCTCAAATGTTAAACACGATATAGGAATATTTATGCACCATCTTGATTACCACCCAGTAGACTATACACGAGCCAATTTCTAGATTTAAAGGTCTCGACTTACTATGGTTTTCAAGACCAAACTATTCGTCCCATATTTACCCGAATCGTATCATTAAAAACCACAAAACACAACCATTTCGAACCACACTTTTTCCTGCGTTCTTCTAATGACATTTCTGACATAATATGATGTTTAAAAGAAGGATTGGACTGCAGAAAAAGTCTGTGGCTCGCTAGTTTCATTTTGGCACCTTTATTAATACAAACCGAATACATATATACTTCAAGAAACAAAATACAATGTACCTACCTCCAAATATCTTTCCCAAGATCTACTAGTGTCAGTAAACAAGCTTAGGTGTCCTCTCAATCACTGGTCATCCACAGTAGAGGCCAATGATAAGCTTTGAAAGTCAAGAGGTCAATGAAACGTGTGTATATCCTTCTATAAGAATACCTCATCCTATCCCACTCTACCCTACCCACATTTCACTTTCTTTCACCTCACCAAATACCCTAAAACGACCAGAAACTTTCTGTCTCTCCTTGGGAAGCAAACGAGTTAAGAAGTGAATACGTTTAAAAACGTATTCGAAGCTCAGTGGACTGCCTCCCTATCTTTGTGTCTCATTCGAACTTCACAGCCTCATCACCACCTTTCTAAGGTGTGGTATGTGTTCATGATCTCCCTTTTCTATATCTTTTACACGTTAAGTTATTAGTTCATGCATGGCACATATATAAGTCGAACGTATCACTTTTCCTTCCATAACATATGTCATGTTAAAACAAAATAAGAAGGTTTCATGTTATGACCAACACACATCTAGTACCACAGTAGACCACATAAACTCACATTAGTATCTCATGCATATCACCTTTCTTAACATTTGCATTCGAATGATTATATATTAAGTGGTACGTATAAATGTTAAACGAAGACATCATGTAAATAACGAATGAACTCATACAAGACCTTCACGACCACCTCGCCCTCTCATCTTAACTCCACAGACCATAGAACATGTTAACTCAACTCACGAACACATAAATCCTACACATTCAACATATATGTAATCGAACCAGAAATTTATCTAAGTCTTTATTTTGAAAACGTGCCAAACTCGCCTAGAAAACCCTCGTGTATCTCATAAACTTGTCACACAAACGCATGTTTTCTTCACACGACCCATTTAAGTACATAACAAGCTACATTTTTCGTTCATACCACAAGCCATGAAAACCACGACGAGACCCTTTAAAACAGCCAAAGTGTTTCGCAAAAATCTATTTTGAAGACCCTTAATATATAACGAATGGGCTGTGAGCTCAACTCACTGATTTTAATAAGCTAGGAATAAGCTGGTGACATGGCATTTTCAGAATAAGCTTTTGATGTAAAAATGAACCATTTTGATAATCCAAACCCCCCCCCCTCCCTAAGACCCATGGATTAATATACGTTAATGGGCCACCAAAATGGATCGTTAAAGCCCATTAATAGCTAAAATAAGAAAACGGCCTAATAAGCAGTTGAAATAAGTTAAAAATCACTAAAATAAGCCTTAGGAAAACTCGCCATATTTTTCCCTACATTTTTGACATTTTTGGACTAAAAATGTAACACAATCTAACTAGAAGGACCAAAACTGCCAAACCAAAAACTATGTGGACTGAAGCCGTGAAAACAGATTGTATAGGTTAGAAATGGACATATGATTAAATTCCAAGCCGTATATGTACTTATGGACAAGTTTTGGACTATTTATGGACTTTGGACTTAACGAAGGACTAACGACGTAACGTAAACACAGTTAGGGTAAAAAGTGTAAAATCTGGAAAAGAACAAGGGCCTACTTTTTTTACTTGACATTCTTATTTCATTTTCCATTTTTCGTCTCGCCTTCACGTCATATGCATATTTACACATTTTATTTATGTATTATTTAACTTTCGTTACGAGTTATCATTGCATAACATTTTAACGTTTTTGAAGAATAACATTACGGATTACTTGAATTAAAAATCAAGATAATCATAATGTATAACACTATTCTTGCATTGTAAGCACTTTAAAGCATAACACACTCCCACTCAACGACCCGGTCGTTATTCATCATTCGTTATTCATTTCACATCCACCACTAGTATTTAGTCAGATTCTCAGACACTTGTATTTACCAGGTTTTGTTTTAGAGCCGTTACTATAATCACACCCGAATTTACTTTTACCATCATCAGTATCACTTAAGGTGAGTCATAGCCTCACTTTTACTATTTTACAATTTTTAAACTCCGTGAGGGAGATACATGCTATAAACAGATCACAAGTATTTTTCTGTATGCTACCTGACTTGATATATGCCTAAGTTACCTTATTGCCACAAGACCCTTTATCATGAGCCATTAATCACTTGTATGTTAAAAGCGAATATAATGAATAGATCTATTAGAGGCTGACGACCTATCCCACTAATACTTTGACGGAATGCTTTTTGCTAGTCGTATTAGTCGCGATGCATTATATTTGAGAAAAATAGGAATTGGCAAATCACCTATTACACGAGGGAACATATCCATCAGTATCCCTGATGTGACTCCTCCTTTTTACGGTACTTTGTTAACGTTTGCGTGTCATGAGACTTAGGACAATATATATGAACTGCAATATCAACTTTTCAAACTGATTGTATTCCTAACACAATCTTACTTGTGTATCGAACTGATTATTAAACTTAAAACTCTATGATTTCACTCAACATTTTTGTTGACTTTTAAGCATGTTATCTCAGGAAATTAGCGGAGCAAAGCAAGGCATGGAGTGGGCAGAAATCTACCTTCAATATTTGGTGAAAAATAAAGTTGTAATTCAGTTAAAACTATGTTCCTTCAAGGAATTTTTAGTACTCTGATATAAAACTTTGTAACTGAATTCGTATTATGGACCTATGATATTTAAAAATTCCTCTTTCGAGCTGTTTTCTATCATTTTGACTTCGATCCTCTCAGTAATACCCCAATTAGACTTCCGCTGCTATCTTAAAATTTTGGGGGTGTTACATCCTGTGTCAACTTGGTCAACGGTTTAGCTATCTTAGAAAACCCTTCAATGAACCTTCTATAATATCCGGCAAGTCCTAAGAACTAACGAATCTCTGTTGGAGTCTTGGGTGTTGCCCAATCTTTAACAGCCTCGATCTTTGCAGGGTCGACTTGTAATCCTTGACTATCAACGACGTGACCAAGAAATTGTACTCTTCGGATCCAAAAATCATACTTCAAAAATTTTGCATACAATTTATCCTGCTTGAGTATCCCTAAGATCGTCTTGAGGTGCTCTCTGTGCTCTTCTTCGCTCTTCGAGTAAATCAAGATATCGTCGATGAATACAATCACGAACTTATCCAGATATGGCTTGCAAACTCTATTCATGAGATCCATGAATACTGCAGGTGCATTGGTTAATCCGAACGGCATTACTTGAAACTCATAATGACCATAACGTGTTCTGAATGCTGTCTTCGGGATATCTCCCTCCCGAACTCTGAGCTGATGGTAACCTTTGTCTAAGAGCTCTTGCAATTGGTTAGACAACTCTTGCATTTCTGGGCAGTGGGTAACGATTCTTCACCGTTAACTTGTTCAGCTCTCGATAGTCTATGCACATCTTGAAAGATCCATCTTTCTTCTTCACAAACAAGACCGGTGCTCCCCAAGGCGAGGAACTCGGCCTAATGAATCCTTTGTCTAAGAGCTCTTGCAATTGGTTAGACAACTCTTGCATTTCTGATGGCGCTAGTCGGTAAGGTGCTCTTGCGACTGGTGCAGCTCCTGGCACTAAGTCAATCTGAAATTCTACTTGGCGAGTAGGTGGAAGTCCAGGCAAGTCTTCGGGAAAGACTTCTGGAAAATCTTTAACAGTTGGTACATCTTCAAGTCGTTTCTCATCTGACTTCTTCTCTGTGATATGTGCCAAGAAGGCATAACAACCCTTCTTTATGTATTTGTCAGTTTTGATGCATGAGATGATACTGAGTCTAGTCCCACTTCATTCACCATGAATGATCAAGGTTTCGCCGTCGTAAGGAAGATGAATAACCTTCTCATCACAAATGATTCTTGCTTGATGTCGGGATAACCAATCCATACCGATTATGACGTCAAACTTCCAAGTTCTACAGGCATGAGGTCTATATTGAATGGGTGATTAAGAAAATTGAGAGTGCAACCACAAATGATGGTGTTTGTGCCAACTAAACTACCGTTAGCTAGTTCGATGTGGTAAGGAGTGTCTAGTGTGGTTGGTTTGATATTGAGTAAAGGTGCAAATGCAGTAGAAACAAAACTTCTATCGGCTCCTGAATCAAATAAAATGGATGCATAACGATTATTGATGAGGAACGTACCCGTGATGACATTCGGGTCCTCCTTGACATCTTCACCTCCTATCACATACACTCTGCCTCTAGCTGTTCCACCTTGGTTCCCATTCCCTTGATTCTTTCTTTTTGGACATTCATTCTTGAAATGTCCTCTTTCTCCACAACCAAAACATGTCAATGGGGGTCTCTGATCATCAACCACAATCGGAGCCTTGCAATCCCTGGTCGAATGACCAACCTTCTTACAGTTCCCACAAGGATTAGGACAGTTTCCAGGGTTATGATGGGTATGGTATTTATTGCACTTGGGTAAGGTACCATTGTAACCTCTCTTTTCAGCTGGGCCTGCAGCATAGGCCTTTGCAATTTCTTGCCTCTTGGGTGGTGGTTGAGTAGCATTGCCACCTTGGTTATTGTCCTACTTTCTTTTGTTGTTGTTGTTATTGTTGGAACGGTTTCGGTTGTTGTTATAGTTGTTGTTGTTTCGGTAGTTGTTGGAGTTGTTGTTGTAGTTACGGTTACTGTTGGTGTTGCTGTTGTTGTTGTTGTTTGCAGTCGTCCCTTTCTTCACTACCTGAGCCATAAGCTTCTGAGATATTCTGACAGCCTCGTCCAGTGTTTGTAGGTCAAAAGAAATTACATCCCCCTGAATGCTGGATGGTAAACCACCAATGAAATTTTCTAACAACTTTTTGTTGTCTGGAACCATAGTTGGACACAATGCAGCCACCTCCTGAAATCTTCTGATGTATGCTTCAATCTCATTACCCTTAGTCACTAACTCATATAATTCTGTTTCCAACTTTTTCACCTCAGTGCGTGGACAAAACTTCTTAGACAGTAATTTCTTGAATTCATCCCATGAGAGCTTGTGAGCATTTTCCATACCAATCGGCTGGGCATAAGAATTACACCACGACATAGCTTCGTCAATGAGTGTGCTGGTTGCAAACTTTACCTTGCTGTCCTCGGGACAGTTGCATAGCAGGAATACAGATTCTGTCTTTTCAAACCATCGGATCATGGCAGTGGCTCCTTCAGTGCCCTTAAATTTTACCGGATCACCACTCTTGAAGTCTTTGTAAGTACATTTACGACCATTAGTATCTCGTCCTCCAGCTTCCTCTGTTTCTGCCCTAGAAGCCGCTTCAGCAGCAGCAGCTACGGCCGCTCTTTTGGCTACTAGTGCTGCCTCAATACTGTCGGCAACAAGCTTCCTGATATCAGTGGGTGTCATAGATATAGTAGCTCTTTTGGGAGGCATGACTCTTCATAATCACAAAAGATAACAACAATGAGAACTCACAATAGAAACGATCATCATGCACAATATATACAACCACAACATGTATATACAACCACAACATGTACATATAACCACAACGTGTATAAATACAACCACATCATGTATAAATACAATGAAATCACAACGAGAACAACCACGAAATATCATAAATATAATCACAACGCACATGAATATAATACATGAAAATTTCGGTCAACGTAGGCCGATATCATAAATAGCACAACTATTCCTACATAGTAGAGTCACACTTGCTACATTTGTTTGTACAACAACCAAAAGACATACAAGTTCTTTAAACCATGTCCCACACCCCGGGACTAGGATACTAATAGTACAAGCTACATGATAAAAGTCTAACACTAAGCACCTCCTGGTGCTCCACCTGATCCACCTCTAAGCCGGCGGATCTCTCTGTCCATAGCAACTATAATCTCCTCCAAATGCTGAACTCGGAGCTGAAGATCGGCCTCCCTGCTCTCTGAAGCAGAAATCCTAGCATGAGCTGAAGCTAACTCTCCTGCCTGACGGTGATGCTACTCCTGAGACATCTGTGCCCTGTCAAATAACTCCGGCATCTCCTGTCTCAACTGGGTGATGCGCTCAGAACTCTCCTGCTGCCTGGCCTCTAAGCCCTGATATGAAACATCAATAGAAACTCTGCCCAAAACTAGTCCCTCAATCTGCTCCTCTATAGCCTCGACTCGGCTCACTGGTATCTCTGCTAGCTGACCCAATGCCCTCTCAATCTATCCCTGGTGCTCATCCACTCGTGCCTCCAATGCTGAAATAGTAGATTATCTGGCTGATGCTGCTCTAGAACTCTCGCCAATCTCAAACCTGCGAGGTGATGCGGTCTCTGCTGTCTCTGTAGTGGCTGGTGATGGGATGTCAAGTCGTGCCCGCTTCTTGAGCGGTAAATCAGACATAGAAGTAGGGTCTCTAGGATGAAGTGGTGCTGATGGTATCTCAGATGGTGATAATGATGGTAAGGCTGGGGATAGTGGTGGTAGAGGTGGTTGGGATGGTGATGGTGAGGATGATGGTAATGGTGCAAAAGTAGCTGGTGATCTGATAGTAAGATGATGAACTCGCTTAGCAGCAGTGCGCTTCATGCGCGGTCCATCTGGATATAGTCGGTAAACCCGACCAATAGGTATGAACTCCCCTGGCTGAATAACAGGAATAACTTTGGGACCACGGCGGATCACAGGTGACAAAGGTGGGGTAGGTGCCACCTCGCCCTCCTCAAAGGGTTCGGTGTCAGCCTCAGATAACATAGGTGATGACTGTGGAGTAGGCTCCACTGAGGATATGAGGATAGTGGGTGGTGATGAAGTAACTGACTCTAGCACAATGGTGGGTGGTGATAAAACCTCATCTGTGTCAGAATCAGATGAAATGACAATGGGATGTGTGTCTGAAGACATCTCTGCGACAATCGACGTGAAATGAAAGTAAATAACTAACATAATGTATGTATGAAACCTCATGAAAAATGAATATGCACTTATGATGAAATGATAAGATGCTATGATGGTGTAGTTATAGTCTAGGGTATTATGGACAACCTAGTTCGCTATAACCTTTGCTCTGGTACCAATCTGTCACACCCCCAAATTTGGTGACTTGCAGCGGAATGGAACACTTGAGGGCGTGACTGACCATAGCACCACAGTTACAGTTATATTGAACGACCTAAAGTTTCATTTTGAAAATACATCGTTTGATTAATTAAAAACATTCAGAGTTACAAAAGTTAGGTCCCAAAAGATGTTTCACGATGCGGAAATAAGTTTATACAAATCAAACGATAATAAGTGCATAAAAGATAAGTGAGACGCGTCGTGTAACACCCCGTTAAAAATTTTAGATGACAGCGGAAGACTTAAACGGGGTATTACCAATTTGATCACAGTCGTAAGCATAGATAATCGTTAAAAGTTGCATTTATATCATTCAATGAAAACTCAATATTCAGAGATTACACATTAGTTGCCAAAAGGATAGTTTTTCACAAAAGTGATGATGAGTTTGAAAAGAATGATATAATTATTTGTAATAAAAAGGGGTAGATTTCCAATGCCCATGCCAACTCCGTACTTGAGATTCCTTAGTTACCTGAGATAAAACATGCTTAAAACGTCAACACAAAGGTTGAGTGAATCCATAGTGTTTAATTTGTAATAGTTTGAATACAAGTGGAATAGTAGGGGAAAATCAATGATATTGAACTGTAACATATAAATAAATATTTCCCTAAGCCTCATGACACGCAAACCTTAACTTGTGGGGGTAATAATAGTTGTAATAAATATTCCACATCATGGTAATGATGTGGATGATAATGTCCTCGTCGTAGGAGTTTTGCCAGACTCTTAATTCGAATAAAGTGCATTTGTCTATCAATCCGGCTAACACTATAGTTATCTGTAACACCCCCATTTTCGTGATACGCAGCGGAACATAAGTTTGGGGTACTACTTCATGGTTCACAGTCATGGAGAAAGAAAACGACTCGAAAAGAGACATTTTACATAAAATTGTTATCATTCATTTATAACTATCAGAGTACATAGGATAGGTCCCAGAGGGAAGTTTCAAAATATGTTATAAAATACATTATTCCTTGAATGATAACAAAGTGGACACTCTTGTTATAAAAAGAAAGTCCACAGCCACTCCGTGCCGAATCATACTTCTAGTTACCTGAGATAAACATGCTTAAAAAGTTAACACAAAGGTTGAGTGAATCCATAGTGTTTTCAGTAGTAATCAGTTTGAACACAAGCTCAGTAAAGAGTAATCAGAAATATCATAGTTCATTATATATTGCTCTAAGTCTCATGGCACGCAAAACGTTAACAGGTTATCTTCATAGTTATAAGCTATGAGATATAAATTACCCCATAATTAAATGTAGGTAACCTTGCCCCCGAGTAGGAGATTGTCAGTCTCTTTATTAAACTCAAATAAAATGCATTTGGTTACGTTACGGTAACACAAAGGGGCTGTCAAACCCAATAGATCTATCCATTATATTCGCGCTCACCCGCAGGTGATTAGAGGTCCATGATTAGGGGTCTTTTTGACAATAGCAAACTTAAGCAATATAAATCAGGAAAACAATCAGAAAATACTTGTGTTCAGTTTAGTAGCATGTATCTCCCCACAAGTTTAGAAAACATAGTAAAAAGTGGGACTATGAACTCACCTGAGCAATCTGGATGGAAAACAAAGTTAACTAGAGTTGATAAACGTCTCCGGCTCGCAACCTGGGTTGGTATATCAAGTTCTCAGTAATTGTTTCTGATTATATAAGTTTCCAATGTTCGTTTCGTTGTTTGATGGTTAAATTCTTTATTGAGCCAATATGTAGTTTCAAAAATAAGATTTTATCTTATTTTCTTATCTGTAAGGTTCGGTTCTGTTGTTTGGTTGTTGATTAAATATTGGATCGAGACAACATGAAGTCTCTTCAAAATAAGATTTTATCTTATTTATTCGTTCTTTTGTTCGTCCGTTAATAAACGTACTATGTTAATATTAGATCGAAAAAATAAAATAGAAATGATAAAAATAATAGTTATAAAAAGTTACATTTAATTCCCTAAAGTTTGGTCAATTGACAGTTTACACCCTGGACTTTTGGGAAATGACAGTTTTTATCCTTAAGTTTCAAAAATGACATTTCCTTCCCTGTTTATTTATTATTGTCAAAAGTAACCCTTGATTTAAAATATTTACAAAATTCTGTCCACAAAACTCTAAAATTTAATTTACATAAAATTAGTGACTTTGGCTAGAGTTTTGAACTTGAATATCTTTATGTAGACTAGATCATTTTACGTATTCTCAATTCTTATAGAAAGCTAGCCAGGTCGACTTTGTTCATACCTATTTTCATAATTTTTGAAAACCGTTTGAGGGTCGAAAAATATTACCAAAGTCGAGTGAGTGAAAACATGTTTAAAATCTGGAAAATAGATTTTAAGACTAGCGATCGAGCAATCTTTATCGCAAATAACTTTTAACTCGCTCGATCAATTTAAGAAATTCTTCTTTCTAAAATTACTTAGCTATATGAACTCTACTAGGTCGAAAAGTTGGAATTTTTAAAGATTATATAAGGGTCGAAAAATGGGTCGAAAGTTGGGCTGTTGGGATGAAAAACGTGAAAAGTAATAACTGACAATTTATGTTTCTACTTCTAGCGATAAAGTCAGATTTTTAGAGCTCGATATCTAGACGAAAACTCAATCATATTTCGAAATTCTTTTTCCTATTATTAGTTAGCTAGGTGATCTTTGATGTGCCAAAAACTTAGATATTTTAGAGATCATATGGTGTTCGAAAACTGATCCTAAAGTAGGGTCGCTGATCAAGAAATAAATAACTGGAAATACTTTTTAACTTTAGTGATATCTAGCAACTTTTGGAACTCGATAGTTTGATGAAAACTTAACCATTTTTACTGATTCTTTTTCCTAAACAAAGGTCGTTGGGGGAACTTTAGACATACCGAAAATCAGAATTTACGGGGATCATTTGAGGGTCGGTTTATAGATCTAAAGTTGGGTGTCTGGGCTTGTTTCTGACTCGATATAAACACAGAAAAATAACCTGACTGGGTTTTTAAGTTTTTAAACGTTTGCGACCAAGATTTTATGTATGGTATGATGTTATTTGATATATCTCAACATGTTTTACATGTCTTTGGTTTGTTTTAACAAAAGTTCGAGCATATAGGGTGTGTTTGTTTTACTGATTCAAACAGACAAGAAAGAAAAACAAGTAAACTTATAATCTTTAGTTATGTTCATTATTATGGTTCATGCATTAGTGTTTTTAGATAATATTCAAAGTAAATAAACTGATTTAAAATAGAGTTTGAGTACTTACTTAGGTTCTTATTCGGTTAGGGTTTATGGATCGTGCTAGTTGCTCTCCTCCTCTTCTATGCTTCTAGGGTTTTTGGTATTTGTATATTGGGTTGTGATTAGTAGGAAATGGGGATGGGTATTGTTTTGGTTGCTGTCGACTGATAATGGGATAGGTAGAGAGGGTGTAGGTCGAATTTGGGTGAGATGGAGAGGAGAGTTTAAGCTGCTATTTATAGGAGGAGGATGATTAGGGTTTTTCAGGTTTGTGTGGAGAAGAGAGGGGTGATGTGTTCATTTCCTATTAGTACCAAGTGTGAAGACAAGTGTGAGGAGAGGGTTTGGCCGTGTAGACTATGGAGGGGGAAGGTGATGTGGAGTTTTCTTCTCCATACAAGTGTTTAGGTGATGATGTGGAGGAGGGGGAATGTGAGGAAAGGTTATGTAGTGTAGGTTATATGGAGGAACTAATTTAGGTATATTGTAGTTAGGGTTCGACTAGGAGGGGGTAAGGGAACCGATTAGGGCTTCAAGGGTTGTACTCTAGGCTTTAGGTTGTAGTATTTTAGGGTTTAGGGAAAGGTAATTTAGTTAGTTCATGTATTTAGTTAAGTAGAAAATATTTAAAGTCTTATATACATATGTAGTATTCGATTTATATAAGTAAAATGTATTGTGCTTTTGAGAGTTGTAATCTAGGCTTAATAGAGTTGTACAATAACTTAGAACATTAGAAAAATATAGTTTTAGTAGTTTATTAAGTTGTAATAATTATTTATTATGTTTAAGAATAAATAAATGGAATTTTTGGTTTTTGTGCATTAGGCACTTGTACTTTGTTTTAGTGGGCTTGTAAAAATATTTAATGAGTTTAGAAAAAAAATAATTTATAAAAGTTATGCATGAATGGTTTGTACTTTATGCTTTAAAATAACTATAAATAGGATTTTTATAAAGGTTTTGTAAATAAATGATTTTATGCATAAATGATTTATACTCTAGCTTAAATAACTTGTAAACTTAATATTTTGTAAAAATATTGTATAAATAATTTAAGATTGGTGAAATGAATACATAAAATCACAGCTATGTGAAATTAGGGTTTTATCGGAAACTAAAATAGAATTAGGGTTTCTGTTGCTTTGGTAACTTGTATATTAACTTAGATGTGTTGTACTTTTATGTTGTAGGGTTTAGTTATTCTTATTTGCTATTGTGATGAATTTTAGGGTTTCATAAATACTTCTAAGAAATGTTCAGTTATAAACATATGTTAACGAATTAACGCAAAGTGGTAAATGGTAATTTATAAAGTATTATACTTGACATGGGAAAATGTTCATATAGATAAACATTAAATAGGTTTAGGTTGGGTTGCACGTGAGCACGTTTATCATGGATGTGAGTTACGTCACATGAGATAATAGTTGTAATCCAGATAACAAATAAAAAAAAATTACGCGTAGAAAAGGATAATTATTCTAAGAAATAGTGAAATCTAGTATGGGATTTTCGCAGTGGTTACAGTCTTCCCCCGTTAAAGGAATCTCGTCCCGAGATTCGGTCTATGTTGGTCAAGGATTTGGGGAAAGGATGTAGGAATATCGTACGTACTTGATTTTCTCGCTTAAGGTTTCTAGTTAACCTTAATGAGGGATGTAAAACCCTAAATTCTAAAATGTGCAAAATGACCAAATTACCCCTGCAAGATTTAAAATGTATTTAAAAGCTTATAAAAGTATCAAATCATTTCCAAACTTCTGGCAATGCACAAGTTATGATACCAAATAATTTTAACAACTTCATTTAACATTTATACAAGCTACAAAATTACCAAAATACCCCTATGTGGCCGAATGGAATTATAAGATTATATTAGGTTATTTAAAAATGATTTAAATATGCTAAATAAGGAAGATATCATGTCAAATCAATCCAAATTAATTTTGCCAACCCATTAGGCGAAAATTCTGGTCCAAGCCCCCCTATGACTCGTTTTTCCCCTTTTAAAATCAATCAACCCATTTTCTTTATTTTCCCTAATTGCCGATTGAAAATAAAACACACCAAAAATTTCCCTAGCCTCCATTCGACACTCTAAAATCCTTAGACCATTTTTCTGTGATTGATCATCATCCAAAGGAGCTAGGAAAAATAACCTTCGAATTGTTTGAAGCCCGATTCGATCTTGGTGAATTCTTTCATTGTCGCTAGGTGTAAAAGAGGTATGATTCGAAATAATTCATGCGACCTTCTAAAAATTCATTTCTTATTTTTCTCATGTTCCTTGTATCATATGTGATCCATGAAAAATAGATTTGAGGCTGTTCTTGGCTGAATTCGAGTTTTGTGGATTATTGTTCTTATCGAGCCTATTTTCAAGGTACCTTCTAAATAAATTCGATCAAGCTATATAAAATTCGTTCATGATTTTTCTCCTAATCCTTATATCGTGTATACTCTGGGAAAAATGATGGAAAGGTTGTGGAGAAGCTTTTGGAGTCGTTTTGGAATATTGGTTCGTTTTGTTCATACGCGTATCTCTAAATTGGTGCAGCCCTTTTCGCACGTTCGATACTTGGTTTGGTAATTTTCTCAGGTCCCCTACATCATATGAACACCAAATAAAATGTCTAAATCGATCCATGCATACTCTATATAATATTTGTGAATTAAATCTTAAGAACATGCATAAAACCCTAAATAATTATATCCGAATTTTTGAGGCTCCATATTCATTTTATTTAGACTCTATATAATCACATTGATCTGGGAAAAATGATATTTCGAATTTTTGAGGCCTAAAATATTTATTGGTGAATTATTTGTATAACCGGATTTAAGAAAAATAAAGAAGAAATAGAAATAAAATGTAATTCGGTTAGGGCTTGGATATTAATGCTTGATTTTGACTATTTAATGATGTTATAGTGATGAAATAATGATTTGGTAATTATTGGTATTTTTAGGGTTAGGGTTTTGGTTATAAAAAGTGTTATGCGATTGTAAATAAATTATAAGGGGGTGTTTTGTAACTCTTAAAACTCAAGGGTTATTTTTAGAACTTAATTTGGGCTGTGTATTATTCGAATAAAATATAAGTTGGGGGTGCCATGTGTAATTTTTATATTTAAAAGGATTAAAGTGTTTAAATTAATAAAATGTAAATCGATTTGTGAAATAATTAAATAGAGGGACTAAATATGTAATTTCTGGAAATTTAGGGTGGATTTGAGTAATAAATTATATTCAGGGGGTTATGTGTCATTTTGGTAATTTAATGGCTTAATATGTAATTATTGATAATTAAAGATTGAAAATGTAAATTAAGGGTTAAATATGTAACTTTGATAACTTGAGGGACTTGATGTGTAAATTATGAATACTTAAGGGTATATTCATATAACATAATGAAATAAGTGTCCATTGTGTAACTTTGATAAAATAAGGGTTTAAGGTATAATTATGGATATAAAAAGGTTTAAAGTGTAACTTAATAATATAAAGGGTGTAAATTGTAAATTGTGTAACCTAAAGGACTAAATGTGTAATTCTGGATAACTTAAGGATGAGAACGAATTTATTTAACTATGATACCTTCATCTTACTAAATATGGAAACTTACTTAATTTGGAAACCTGTTAAAAATGGAAAAACAAGCTAAAATAAGTAACTCTCTTCTACTCCTTTAGGTGTGAAGGAGGAGGTTTCGATCCGCATCTGTGTCTTCTGTTTTGTATTCGTGTTTGCATTCGTGATCAGGTACAGATATTCTGACCTTTTAATAAGGTGCCTTCAGTCTCTTGAACTCTGATTTGATGTGACCCTGACCTTGGCTATGAACCTTTGACAATTGAACCTTTGGCATGTGAACCTTCTGATATGAACCTTGACATTTGAACTGTGATTATGACCATGTGAACCTTTGCTTTGATATGAACCTGTGATCTTTGACCCCAGTTTGATACTACGAGCCAAATGTGTTTCCTAGCCATGAAGGTAACATGGCCGTGTCTGTGATGCACCACTGACATGACTCTTGTGTGGTCAGAGTGATTAACCACACCGTCCCCATTGTGATTTGTGAAATGCATGCGATTATTATTATTATTATGGCCAATGTGATATGTGGGGGGCGTATGGATGCATCCTAGATTTGTATTGTGATTGTGATATTGTGATATGTGATATGTGGTGACTGATGATGGGTGCAATCCACGTCTTTCACAAAAATGTGGGAGCTAGCTACTCCATTCGAAGAATGAGGACACCCCTCATATTATCTGATTATCTGAGAGGTCTCCCCTCTATATGATTTGAAGATTTTGGTTACGATGTGATATGTGATGTGATATGTGGGCTCGTGGTGGATTACTGTCCTAAACCTTTACTCTTTAATTCCTTTCCTATATCTCATTCATTATGATGTATCTGTTCATTTCCGTTTGTTTTTGGTTTCCGTTTATTATATATCTATTCACTGGGCTTTTTAAGCTCAGCCGCACGTTTTTCTTTTCGTGTGCGGCAGGTTTTAGTTGGAAGCGGGGTAAGAGTGAAGAGACTTTTGGACTTAGAAGACCTTGATAGTTATTCTGAAGTAGAAGTCATTAGAAGGACTGCTTTTGCAGACTTAGTATTTAGTTTTGGTTTCCTTTGTATCCTTGTGTATTCAGTATTTCATTTGTAACCTTTGAGAATCTTTGTATTACTATTGAATGTATGCTTTGTTTGATCTGATATGAAGCCATTAATGTGATACTTCTACCCTTGCTGGGTTGGGGTGTTACAAATGAGGGATTTAACACATGATCTGAATAGAATCAAAAGATTCTATCTCCTTCAGTCAGTGAAGATGATAATAGGAAATAATACCAGGGCTTGAGTGAAGATATGAGTTTGATATGCTTAAAATGCCTCAAGTTAAAAAAATATTTTCTAAAACATTTTCTCATTCTTAGGTCTATAATTCTAATAATGTTGTTTCTCTGTTAATCCTTGGTTCTCCGTCTAATACCTAAGGGATCGAGGTTTGGTCAGTCTTATCTCTATTGGATGAACTAAATTTGAATGTTTTGCCACCTAATAGATTACTATGCAACGGTCAGATTCCTAAGTTCGAGAAATAGTGCCCTTTTAACGGTCGATTTTTCTCCTTTAAATACCTCATTTTCAATCCTCATTCTTTCACTACTAAATTTTCTCCTAAAAACTCCCAAAATGCCGCATCTTGTTACACTCCTAGCAATTGTTTTCATCGTTGCGATTATTACTTACATGGTGTATAATCCGGAGGAAGATCACGAAGTCATGTTAATGATTCTGATGATCGTTGTACCACTTACTATCGTATCCTTTATCGTCGATCAGACGTGGGGAAAATAAGTCTGGCGCTAGGGTTTTTAGTATGGTCTTTGTTGTCTTTCCTAGGTAATCCTTAGTGAAATAAAACTTATGTAATCCTTGTAATATTAGCACTTTTGTTGCTAACTATGTTTCTATGTACTATCTTCCAAGATTCCTAATAAAATTTTAAGTTTATGAATTCCTTTGTTTTGTCTATCCTCAATTTTTGTTGTATTCCTGTCTTTGAGGTAATGAGTAGTAGTGGTAGACTTTTATTGTATTCAATCAAAAGTGATAGGTTATGAAAAGATTTTGTTCTTGATATTTTCGCTTTTGAATGAAAATTAGTAGAAAGTATTGAAAAGATAACTGTCCAATTCACTACATGATTCTTCCTAATTATACATAGTTGATCAGGCTATGTATAATCGAGGATCAAATGATGTGATGTTTTGGCTCAGTCATATAATATTTATTCCTTTTCAGAAAGCTTTAGATGATGTATAACGCGAAATTTTCGAAAAATAGCATCATAATTATTTTTCAAAAGAATAAGAAAATTTTAGTCCATACCACAGTGATAGGTTTAGGGTTTTTCCTAGAGTACTAATGGAATATCCTCAAATGAATTCTAGGGTTCGTCTAAGGTTCCTACGAGCTAGGGATATTCGATTGTTCTGCCAAAATATTATTCACCAAATTCCTTAAAGGTATACTAGGATTTGCTAGGTAAAGTCTATGAATAGAGTAGAGAGGAATGGAGTAGATAATGAAGCTAAACGCAGATTGTTGTAGAAAAGTAACTGAATGAAAGTTTTATATGGTAGAAAGATAATTTATTACACTAGGGTAAGGATTTAAAAGAAAATATAACGTAGCGAGTTCTAATCCTCGGTTTATTTATCTATTACAGGCGTCCATCTTCTTCATATATTTCATACTTGGGTTCTCATTCCTGGGCATCAGCCTTGTTTTTCCAATTCGGGTTGAAGTTCGGGCACTGATTTTTGTAGTGTCCATGTCCACCACATCATTGGCAAGTAACGATCACTGACTGTAGGTTTGCTCCTGTCGCCTTACAGTCTGTGGTCTGATGTCCAATCTTCTGGTACCTTGTGCACCCTACAATGCATGGACCGTAATGGTGCAACAAGCATTGTGTGCACAATGGCTTTCTTCCGACATAACCATTACTAGGATTTTGTTGGTGATGGTAGTAGGTGGGAATGATGGTTTTGAGTTTTCGCTCTTGGTTATTTGGTTTAAACGTAACAGTTTTCCTAATTCCTAAGGCATGGGTAACGGTAGGTTTGGTTATTTTTCCGGGATCTCTATAAATAACTGGCTTGCATCCTGCGAAACTTTCAGGGATTTGTCTACAAGACATAGTCGGCTTCTCTTCTCTTGTGATCATGCGGTTGGTATTTAGGTAGGCTACAGTAGTTACTCCAAGTACTGCTGTAATGAGGTTAGTTACTAACTTCTGAATATCTTCCATAGTCATTAATGAAACATTGATGTTTTCCATGTTGACTTCCTTCTTGCAACAAGAAATGTGAATTTCAGAATTCCCGAAATGAGCATATCAGAATAATTTAATATTAACAAATGATCATAACGCGAAGTTATATCTAATCTCTAGAATCAATCAATTATGATGTATCTCAGCTGAAATCGTAGGTAAATGATTGACCTTAGATATAACTTTGCTAAGGGAGTAAACAATTTGTTTACAAAACTGAAGTTCAGCAACTTTCTCTTCATTCATCAAATTCTCTTTCGAAATTTTCTTCCTAAGGTTTTCCTATTTTTGGTATAGAGAGATTCGGTTCCTAATAGGGGTTCTAATTTCTGTTACTAGTGGGTTGGTTTTCTAGGTTCGGAGAAAAGGTAGTATGGTTTGATTTAGATGAAATCCTTTTACTATAGGAGTACTAAAGAGTAAGATTTAAGGAATAGTCATTACATGTATGCATAGCATCATAGTATGACATAATAGGATGAATTTGTTCACAACAGTAAATATATAACAAAAGTAGATTGTTATAGATTTATTGATTGATTACAAACTCTGAGAGTTTCGAGCTTATTTAGAAAATACAGGAAATACTAACCAAATACTATTTGGTTTACAACAACGATTCATGTGACTTTATGATCCGTTACGTCCTTGACGTAAAAGCTTCACTTAAGTCTCAAGTTTCAGTTGTGTAATTTCCATTTCTAAGAAGCGTTCCTGAAGTTCCTGGTATATCCTCAATTGATTGTCCAGGAGAGCTTCCAAGGCAAAAATATTCTGATCCTGGTTTCTTGCCATATCACTGGCTATCCAGAGGGTTCTTTCGATATCTTCCACTTTTCCAAGCATTTGATCATGTTCTCTTATCGAACAACGGATTCTGGAATCGATGCTTCTAAATTTATGATTGTAAGTATTCTTCATCTTTTCGACCTTTGCTCCCAATCCAAACACTGTGCGTCTCTCGGCATCGGTCTTTCTGAATAGAATGTCGATGCTACGGTCGTATCCTTTAAAACGTAATGGACGTAATTCCTCTAACTGTTTAGTATGAGCGTCGAGAGTGTTGGCTTGTTGGTAAAGGAGATTCCACATTGATTCGGTAGGGTTTGAACTTGAGTCGGGGGAATTGGATGAAGAATTATCATCTGGGTCGTACGGTATTGGGGATTTTGGAATGTCAGGAAATGGAGAGTTTGAATCTTCATTTTTCTGAATTGTTTCTTGGTGTGCTTTCCGTCCAACCTCAGATGCTGTTGGGCAACCAATCAACTTTTCATGAAATTCAACTACTCTTTCCAACGTCTGACGGGTAGATGAGTGGGTAGGTGAAAGTGGTTTTGGAATTGGAGTAGTTTCGTTAATATTAGGGGTTTCGGGGGACATCGTACTGTAGTAATTTACAAATAATAATTATAAATAATAATTATAATAAATTAATAACAGTAACGAGAGAGAAATGAATATTAAAATAATTTAGAGAGTTGAAGTATCTAGGAAAATGCGGAGACTGATATAAAATTAACCCTAATAGGTAAGGTACTAGGAATGGTATTTTCTTGATGTCCTAGTCTGGACATGAGTGGGGTAGAATGGATAGGGAAAGTCAGGACTCTGTAACCACCCAATAATCCTAAATATTTCACTATGTAAACTATTTAAAAATAAACAAGTATAAATAGTGTTTCAGCAGCGTTGTGGCACGGAGGACTTTCTAGTTGAGTTTGTGAAAACCGGTTATAGTCCAATGTTTGAAAACATTTGGTTCTCTATAACCACAAGCTCTGATACCAATCTGTAACACCCCCATTTTCGTGATACGCAGCGGAACATAAGTTTGGGGTGCTACTTCATGGTTCACAGTCATGAAGATAGAAAACGACTCGAAAAGAGACGTTTTACATAAAATTGTTATCATTCATTTATAACTATCAGAGTACATAGGATAGGTCCCAGAGGGAAGTTTCAAAATATGTTATAAAATACATTATTCCTTGAATGATAACAAAGTGGACACTCTTGTTATAAAAAGAAAGTCCACAGCCACTCCGTGCCGAATCATACTTCTAGTTACCTGAGATAAACATGCTTAAAAAGTCAACACAAAGGTTGAGTGAATCCATAGTGTTTTCAGTAGTAATCAGTTTGAACACAAGCTCAGTAAAGAGTAATCAGAAATATCATAGTTCATTATATATTGCTCTAAGTCTCATGGCACGCAAAACGTTAACAGGTTATCTTCATAGTTATAAGCTATGAGATATAAATTACCCCATAATTAAATGTAGGTAACCTTGCCCCCGAGTAGGAGATTGTCAGTCTCTTTAGTAAACTCAAATAAAATGCATTTGGTTACGTTACGGTAACACAAAGGGGCTGTCAAACCCAATAGATCTATCCATTATATTCGCGCTCACCCGCAGGTGATTAGAGGTCCATGATTAGGGGTCTTTTTGACAATAGCAAACTTAAGCAATATAAATCAGGAAAACATTCAGAAAATACTTGTGTTCAGTTTAGTAGCATGTATCTCCCCACAAGTTTAGAAAACATAGTAAAAAGTGGGACTATGAACTCACCTGAGCAATCTGGATGGAAAACAAAGTTAACTAGAGTTGATAAACGTCTCCGGCTCGCAACCTGGGTTGGTATATCAAGTTCTCAGTAATTGTTTCTGATTATATAAGTTTCCAATGTTCGTTTCGTTGTTTGATGGTTAAATTCTTTATTGAGCCAATATGTAGTTTCAAAAATAAGATTTTATCTTATTTTCTTATCTGTAAGGTTCGGTTCTGATGTTTGGTTGTTGATTAAATTTGGATCGAGACAACATGAAGTCTCTTCAAAATAAGATTTTATCTTATTTATTCGTTCTTATGTTCGTTCGTTAATAAACGTACTATGTTAATATTAGATCGGAAAAATAAAATAGAAATGATAAAAATAATAGTTATAAAAAGTTACATTTAATTCCCTAAAGTTTGGTCAATTGACAGTTTACACCCTGGACTTTTGGGAAATGACAGTTTTTATCCTTAAGTTTCAAAAATGACATTTCCTTCCCTGTTTATTTATTATTGTCAAAAATAAACCTTGATTTAAAATATTTACAAAATTCTGTCCACAAAACTCTAAAATTTAATTTACATAAAATTAGTGACTTTGGCTAGAGTTTTGAACTTGAATATCTTTATGTAGACTAGATCATTTTACGTATTCTCAATTCTTATAGAAAGCTAGCCAGGTCGACTTTGTTCATACCTATTTTCATAATTTTTGAAAACCGTTTGAGGGTCAAAAAATATTACCAAATTCGAGTGAGTGAAAACATGTTTAAAATCTGGAAAATAGATTTTAAGACTAGCGATCGAGCAATCTTTTATCGCAAATAACTTTTAACTCGCTCGATCAATTTAAGAAATTCTTCTTTCTAAAATTACTTTGCTATATGAACTCTACTAGGTCGAAAAGTTGGATTTTTTAAAGATTATATAAGGTTCGAAAAATGGGTCGAAAGTTGGGCCGTTGGGATGAAAAACGTGAAAAGTAATAACTGACAATTTATGTTTCTACTTCTAGCGATAAAGTCAGATTTTTAGAGCTCGATATCTAGACGAAAACTCAATCATATTTCGAAATTCTTTTTCCTATTATTAGTTAGCTAGGTGATCTTTGATGTGCCAAAAACTTAGATATTTTAGAGATCATATGGTGTTCGAAAACTGAGCCTAAAGTAGGGTCGCTGATCAAGAAATAAATAACTGGAAATAATTTTTAACTTTAGCGATATCTAGCAACTTTTGGAACTCGATAGTTTGATGAAAACTTAACCATTTTTACTGATTCTTTTTCCTAAACAAAGGTGGTTGGGGGAACTTTAGACATACCGAAAATCAGAATTTACGGGGATCATTTGAGGGTCAGTTTATAGATCTAAAGTTGGGTGTCTAAACTTGTTTCTGACTCGATATAAACACAGAAAAATAACCTGACTGGGTTTTTAAGTTTTTAAACGTTTGCGACCAAGATTTTATGTATGGTATGATGTTATTTGATATATCTCAACATGTTTTACATGTCTTTGGTTTGTTTTAACAAAAGTTCGAGCATATAGGGTGTGTTTGTTTTACTGATTCAAACAGACAAGAAAGAAAAACAAGTAAACTTATAATCTTTAGTTATGTTCATTATTATGGTTCATGCATTAGTGTTTTTAGATAATATTCAAAGTAAAAAAACTAATTTAAAATAGAGTTTGAGTACTTACTTAGGTTCTTATTCGGTTAGGGTTTATGGATCGTGCTAGTTCTCTCCTCCTCTTCTATGCTTCTAGGGTTTTTGGTATTTATATATTGGGTTGTGATTAATAGGAAATGGGGATGGGTATTGTTTTGGTTGCTATCGACTGATAATGGGATAGGTAGAGAGGGTGTAGGTCGAATTTGGGTGAGATGGAGAGGAGAGTTTAAGCTGCTATTTATAGGAGGAGGATGATTAGGGTTTTTCAGGTTTGTGTGGAGAAGAGAGGGGTGATGTGTTCATTTCCTATTAGTACCAAGTGTGAAGACAAGTGTGAGGAGAGGGTTTGGCCGTGTAGACTATGGAGGGGGAAGGTGATGTGGAGTTTTCTTCTCCATACAAGTGTTTAGGTGATGATGAGGAGGAGGGGGAATGTGAGGAAAGGTTATGTAGTGTAGGTTATATGGAGGAACTAATTTAGGTATATTGTAGTTAGGGTTTGACTAGGAGGGGGAAAGGGAACCGATTAGGGCTTCAAGGGTTGTACTCTAGGCTTTAGGTTGTAGTATTTTAGGGTTTAGGGAAAGGTAATTTAGTTAGTTCATGTATTTAGTTAAGTAGAAAATATTTAAAGTCTTATATACATATGTAGTATTCGATTTATATAAGTAAAATGTATTGTGCTTTTGAGAGTTGTAATCTAGGCTTAATAGAGTTGTACAATAACTTAGAACATTAGAAAAATATAGTTTTAGTAGTTTATTAAGTTGTAATAATTATTTATTATGTTTAAGAATAAATAAATGGAATTTTTGGTTTTTGTGCATTAGGCACTTGTACTTTGTTTTAGTGGGCTTGTAAAAATATTTAATGAGTTTAGAAAAAAAATAATTTATAAAAGTTATGCATGAATGGTTTGTACTTTATGCTTTAAATAACTATAAATAGGATTTTTATAAAGGTTTTGTAAATAAATTATTTTATGCATAAATGACTTTTACTCTAGCTTAAATAACTTGTAAACTTAATATTTTGTAAAAATATTGTATAAATAATTTAAGGTTGGTGAAATGAATACATAAAATCACAGCTATGTGAAATTAGGGTTTTATCGGAAACTAAAATAGAATTAGGGTTTCTGTTGCTTTGGTAACTTGTATATTAACTTAGATGTGTTGTACTTTTATGTTGTAGGGTTTAGTTATTCTTATTTGGTATTGTGATGAATTTTAGGGTTTCATAAATACTTCTAAGAAATGTTCAGTTATAAACATATGTTAACGAATTAACGCAAAGTGGTAAATGGTAATTTATAAAGTATTATACTTGACATGGGAAAATGTTCATATAGATAAACATTAAATAGGTTTAGGTTGGGTTACACGCGAGCACGTTTATCATGGATGTGAGTTACGTCACATGAGATAATAGTTGTAATCCAGATAACAAATAAAAAAAAAAAATTTACACGTAGAAAAGGATAATTATTCTAAGAAATAGTGAAATCTAGTATGGGATTTTCGCAGTGGTTACATTATCTATCCGGCTAGTACAAATGGGTTGTCAACTTCCAATAGATCTATTTACAAAATTCGCGTTCACTCGCAAGTGATTAATGGTTCATGATATGAGGGACTTTTTGGCAGGGTGGTAACTTAGGCAATGTTACTTAGCAATATCAATAAGGGAAGCATACAGAAAAATACTTGTGTTCAGATTTATAGCATGTATCTCCCCACGGGATTTGAAAACATAGTAAAATGTGGGACTATGAACTCACCTTAGTGATACAGTAGTCAAGTAGTGATCAAGTGATGTAAGTGAATAGCTCCGACTTGCGACCTAGAGTAATACGATAAGTTTAGATTCGTTGTTCTAGGTTTCGATGTAAAATGACGAGTACGAGATCTTCAGGTGTGAGAGTGTCGGATTTGTGTATTAAAATAGGTAAAATCCAAGAAAAGTCCTAATATGGATATAGTTGTTATTTACAAAATGTCTTTCGAATAAAGCTTGTCCGTATAAGTTTGTTAGTTATAATAAACGTTAGTAAAAATATTTATTTTAAATATTTTTAGTTATTAAAGAAAAATTAAATATGCATTAGTCACTAGTATGGATTCACATGGTATTTACAAATGTAATAAAAGTATAATGTTTCTCAAAAATATAATTAGTTACAAAACTTACCTTTAACTTTATAAAAATTACCTTTTTATCCCGAAAATTAAAATACTTACACTTTTAGTCTAAATTTCACAAATTATACCTGTTTACCTCAACTTTCTGATTTGACAGTTTCTACCCTTAGTAAAAAAAATCATATTTTCAGTTACATCCCATAAGTTTGACAGTTTTTACATTTTCGACCCCTTAACAAAATATTTTGCAATTTTAGTCCAAACTTTAGTTTTTGAAAAAGTTAACTTTCTTTCTTATAAAAGTTGTCCTTTTTATTTCATAAAAACTTTACGAAATTAGTTTTCATTTTCAGAATACTCGACATTTGGTTTTTGCTATCTCCGTAAATTCACAAGAGAAAAATATCATGGGCTCGTTAGCCCATTAAGCCCAAAACTAGATTCTTAGAAAATTGAGGAGGTATGCGACTGAGCTTAGGATTTGATCAATTTAAGCTTGTGTTCGACATTATACTTCTTGCATGTTCGGTCATTTCGTTTTAGGTTGGTTTAGAGAAATAGGTCGTCGAATAAAATGTATATATTGTACGTAAAATTTGAGAGATATCGAGACCAACCTAAAGGTCTAAGTGGGTTTTAACATTTTAGAGTCTAGTTTGGAAAAGAAAATACATTAGATTCGCATGGTTAAACTTTATATATATATATATATATATATATATATATATATATATATATATATACTTCTTTCATCACAGTAAGGGTGTGTGTGGTTTTACATATTAAACATGTTTTAGTGTTTCGTCTTTGTACTCGTTTCTCACGTTAATATTATAAGTTTGTGATTTGTTTTTAAGTTATTATGCACATTCGTTTTAGCATGTATGTTTCAAATAAACAGAACGAGAATGTGTAAAGATTTGAAGTGTAGATGGAAAACTTACAACACCAAACGAATGGTGGGGCGTTCGAATGAGATGGGCGCGAGAGGACAAAGCACGAGCAACGACTTGGAATCCTTTGTGTGTGATAACCCACGATCCAAAGTATTAACCCACAACTTTAGAACTTGTAATGTAACCCAAATAAGCTTGCTTCTTTCTCCTCTTTAGCTCGACAGTAACCCAAGGAAATAAGTGAAATGTTGGTTTTAAGTGTGTTTGCTTAGGTGAGAGCAAAAGGTGAGATGTGGAGGTCTTTTATAGGTGAAATGGGTATGGTTTTAGAAGTATTTTAATCACCTTTTGTATGGTTTTCAAGATGATGAAGTATGGCTTGTGTTGTCTTAGTCGAACAAAAGGAAGTCATAGCAACATAGAGAGGTCATGTCGAATAGATTTTTGGAAGCTAGGGGGTTTTGTTTTGGATATGGAGCATGGTACTAGGGGATAGAAGAATGCCTAGCTTTTTCCTTGATGCACAGTCGAAAAGGCAAGGATTGGTGGGCATGTTGGAGGTTTTTGAAACACAGAATCCTTTGGTTAATAATAATTCAAAAAGGAAGTATGTAGGATATTATTGTTGTTGGATCGATATACTCTGACCAAACTAACTTGTAGCTTGTCTACGGTTTAACAACTTTGAATGAATTCAAAACTATTAATAATGAAACACTGATATACTTTGCTAAGTATGCGGAATCTACTTTAACAAAGCTAAGAAGAATTAATAAACAACTTTGAATATTATTAAAACCTTGAACTTGCTTTCTTACACAGATTCACTAACAAACTCTAATCACTAATACTTCTAACAAGCTTCTTCGTGTAAACTTGTCTCTCTAAAATCTTATCTAATCGTATCTCTAATCGCATATGTCTAATGCCAACCTAGGGATCCTTTTATAGGCACAAGGAAAACCCTAGTCGGTTTACAAACTTGAACGACAAGTAATTCTAATTATAACTCTAATCTAATATGAACATTCTAGAATTACACATTAGTCCTTAAACTATTTGCATAGTAGTCCTTCAACGAGCAGCAGTACTTTGACTTAATTAGCAGTACTTTGACTTGAGTAGCAGTACTTTGACTTTCAGCAGTACTTTGATATTTCATAGCCCAACAATCCTCCCCTAACTTGAATTCTACTTGCTTGATTTCAAGTTCCTTTGTATTTCTTTAACTTCAACACTTTATCTTCAAGGAAAGGTTGTTTCTTTGAAATCTGTCTCGTTGTTGTTTTGTCATCATCAATGCAATCTGTATCTTCAATCTTCATCAGCAACAATTCTTTTCAGCATCATATCTTTTCAGCAACACAGCATCATATTGGCAATAGGTACATCAGATCTTAAAAGTTTCATACTATTCTCATCACTTCCAGGTGTGTTAACTCATGTGAGAGGTGAATCATTGAAAACTTAATGGATTTTGATGTCTCTTTACAAAAGCCATTAACTATGGAGTAGCCAATGTTTAGGTTTAGGAAAAACCATGGTACATTGATAACCATATGATTTTTAGCAAATCATCAGCTATCAACGGATTTGAGTAGTCTTTACCAAATAGCCGTTTGCTTTTGGACTAGCTAGTTCTTTTAGTACAATCACTACCATGGTGAACTAATTACCATATAATGGTTTTCCACAAGCCTTTACCACAAAGCCATTATCTTGTGGGCTAGCCAACTCTTCACTAATATAGATATGGTGAGTTGAAAACCATACAATTTTTAGTAAATTGTCAACTAAAAATGGATTTGATAATCACATCAGAGCCGTACCCTCATGATGAGTCAAACTCTTTCTTGTTTATTAAACATGGTGAGTTGATTACCATTTGTTGTGTAGTACAAGTACTAACACCATGCTGTTGCTTTCAAAACCATTTGTTGCTGTTTAATCTTTGTGCTTCAAAATGTTTTTGCACTTATCAAAAATTACTGATTTTATCAAAAAACTTTACTGGTTTTATGCTGCAAGCAGTACTTTGAGAAAGTACTGTTTGACTAGCAGTACTTTGAAGAAAGTACTTATTTTTCAAAAGATTTATATAATAATTAAACCATACCAGTAGTTATGCATTAATCTTCAGATTCAGTTGTCCACTTGATAAACAATTTTATGACCATCAATGCTACTTCATTCTCTTGTTCCACTTCCATGCCATGCTCTAGCATCCTGATCATCGGATCTCTTGTGAGTGGATATCTCTGTTCTGCTAGCATATGAATCATAGTGCCATCTTCTAACTCCAAAACATGTATTCCAACTGATTCAAAGAATCTCCATCTGTTAATCTCCCAATTGTCTTGATTTTCCCACAAAGTACTGTCCTTTGTTTCCTCTGTCTCCCAGATTGTTGTGAGATCTCCTAACAATATCAAACCTACTCCTTGTGGTGGAATATGCTCAAAATAAGTTTGTACTTGGAGATATAACTGAAGCATATCATCTCTATCAATCAGATGTAGTATATCCCATAATGAATTGAACACTCTAAAACTTCCATCTTGTCTATGAAAGATCAGATAATCTCCTTCTTGAGATTCTACAACTGAAAAAGTAGATATCTTGGACCTCTTATCAGTATCTTCTTTCAATTTTGGATGTTCAAAATCAACAACTCTAAGATAATTCCTGAGCTCATCAACTGTATCTGTTCTCAATTCAAATGCTTCCTTGAACTTCTTTGATGGCTGTTCATCAGTCGTTCTTTTCCTCTTTGAGCTTCTTGTAACAGCTCTTTCCTTTGTTTTATCTTCAAGCTCCTTATCTTCAAAAGAAATAATGCTTGCAAGATCCTTTTCTATAGCTTCTCTAACAGCATCATAAAGATCCTTCATCTCTGTATATGTCAATCTGACTAAACCTGTATATCCTTGACCTTTCAGATAAGCCATCATATCATTCCTTTCTCTAGCTTTACTAATTGGCCTTTGTGATTGAACAATCTTCCTTGATTCTTCAGCATCTATCTCTGCTTGCAATATTCTAGCTGCTTCCTCATTTTTGGCAATCTGAATTTGTCTTAACTGTGCCAATGTCATCTTCTTCTCTCTTCTTTTCTACCAAGATCCCTTTGCCTTTATCTTTTGGATCTATTTCCTGAGTAGGTTGAGAAGAAGTATGATGTTGTTGTTCAACCTCATGAATACTGATGCCTCTTTGACTTGACATATTAAGCATAATGTCAGCAATTGTTTCATCATCACTGTTAGTATGAGCTATAACATCTTCTTCCTGAGCTGGTTTAGAAGGGCCAACTTCCTCTTGAACTTGAATTGAAGGACCAATATCTTCTTCAAAATCTAAAGTTCTAGGTGTAATAGTAAATTGCCTCTCAGTACCTTGTTGAGCAGTACTTTCAGCTTCAGCTCCTTCCAAGTTTATTTCCTCAGTATCACCACTTCTTACTTCAACAGCAGCTTCTTCCAAATTGATTTGCTCTGTTTCATCACTCTTCCTCTCAGCAGTATCTTAAGGAATATTTTCAGGTGGTGTCCTCTGAGTATCATCCATAAATCCAGCATCTTGTTCAAAACCAGCATCTTCATTCAAATTCTCTAAATTCCTCCCCAATTGGAATGAAGATTGCTTCTTAGACTTTTTCTTCTTTGACTGAGAAGACTTCTTAGGTTTCTGACCACTCTGCTTCTGAGACTTTACCCATAATCGATGGTGTTGAACTAGTGGCCAAACAAACTTCTTCAATCGTTGAAACTTAGTTTTTAATTTGACTATCTTAGCAGCTTGAGCCTCACTCTCCTTTTTCAGCCTCCTTAACTCCCTTGTTAAAGCATAATTATCCAACTCTGCCTCTTCTTCTTCAAAGTGCTTAGACATATTTGTGGAAGAATAATCATTAGGAGATGGTGGTTGATTCATACCTTGGTCTGACTCCTCATGAGTAGGAATGTCCATAGGAGCAGTATCTTCCCTAGTAGCAGAATGTGGAGAAGCAGTATGTTGAGAAGCAGTAGGTTGAGGAATACTAACTTCTCTTGAAACTGGAGACTCTTGGCTTGCTGATTCAGAATTTGCTTCTTGCTCTTGCTCTTGCTCTGCATCTCTAACAACTTGTGCAACTCCCAATATATGAGCAGTCAAAGGTGTGTTGGTTCCAGAAAACTTGACACTTTGTTTAGATAGAAAAGTAAACACCTTTGGTGGAAGTTTGACAGTGGGTAAAAAACTTTGAGGTTTAGGGACATCCTCAAGTTGATTGTTCAAGAATAACTGAACAAACCTTGGATACATTAAGAATGGCGAACCATTAGCAATATGTGTAAGCATACCATCAAGAATTAGTCTTGAAAAGTTGAATCTTTGATCAGTAGCCAAACCCACTAATGCAGATGCAATATTTTGACCAAATTGATCAAAAGAAGTACTCTTGGGACTTAAACAATGAAGTAAGACGTGAATGAGGTACTTCCAATGAGAACAAAACAAAGGCTTCTGAAAAGTAAGTTTCGTCAGATCTCCTTCATAACCTATATTACTTAAAGTGTCCCAAAGCACTTGTTTTTCAAAACGAACAGCCCCTCCTGCATCATTAAACATCAAAACATTCCTAATCGTGGCCTCAGAAATCCGAATAGTTCGTCCAGCAACCGTAGCCCTAATCAACGAGTCATCTTTAATCATTGCAGTAGCCCAAAATTCTTGCATCCAGGGACCAATAACATCAGGGTCAACTAAAATAGAGTAGTTGATGGAAGACCCAGTTAAGAAATCAATGATCGCATGAAAATCAACATTATCCCTTGTCTTGTCTAAATTAGCGATCATATTGTGTTTTCTAACAGTGAGTCGATTAGCCATGATGAGTGGTAGAGAAGAATTCGCTTTGAGTGTGTGTTTTGTTAAAAAGATTGTGGTGTAAAAAACGAATGAGGGATCTCAAATATGGTAAAAGGCGGGGAAATAGGGAGAGTTTCTTTAAATAGGATGGAAACAAAGCAAACTCAAAATAATAAAGTTACCGTTTTGATTAACTTATTATCTCCGCCGTAAGGAATTAATTAACCGTAGCCCCACAATTTTTGACCGTTGGAACAGTACATCCACGTAAGCAGTACGTTGAAGCAGTACTTTGCTGAGTCAGTACTTTAAGCAACAAAGCAGTACGTTCCATCTTCTTATCCACAATCAACACTCCAAACTAAACCAAGAACTTGTAAATGGTTCATGCATAAGTTCTAACTAATGACTATGTTGCCTCCCCTCAAATACAACATATGGTCTAAACTAAACTACCAAAAACCAATACTTTCATTAAGAACTAATAGAAAGTATACTAACTAATACTAAAGCCTCCCCTCAAATGTAGCCTAGTAGTTAATCATCCCAATGCTCACAACTAAGTGGTTGAATCTTGAAACATCAAATCCCTTAGTGAGTAGATCAGCTACATTATCATCTGTGTGAACCTTAAGCACATTTATAAGCCTGTGCTCATAACAATCCCGAATAAAGTGATGCCTAATCTGAATATGCTTGGTCTTGGAGTGATAAACTGGATTCTTCACAATGCAGATGGTACTCTCATTATCAATATTGATAGGAATATTTTTGAAGTTGAATCCATAATCCAAGAGTTGATTTTGCATCCACAAAACTTGTCCACAACAGCTTGCAGCAGCAACATATTCTGCTTCAGTAGAGGAGGTTGCAGCAATTGTTTGCTTTTTACATTGCCAGGAAACTAATCTTCTTCCAAGATATTGACATCCTCCTGAGGTTGATCTTCTATCATAGTTATCCCCTGCATAGTCACTATCTGAAAAAGCTTCCAAATGAAAAGGTGACTCCTTAGGATACCATAATCCTAACTTTGGTTGATGCTTGAGATATCGAAAAATCCTCTTGACTGCATACATATGGGAAACCTTGGGTGTAACCTGATATCTTGCACACAAACATATAGCAAACATGATGTCAGGTCTTGATGCAGTTAAGTACATAAGACAACCAATCATTGATCTATAAAGCTTGACATCCACAGCTTGTCCATCTTCATCCTTGCCTAAGGGTTTATTGTTATCAATGGGTGTGGTGGCAGGCCTGAGATTAGGAAGGTCAAATCTTTTAAGTATGTCTGCAACATACTTTTCTTGGTTAATGAAGAATCCATCTCTTGTTTGTCTAACTTGAAGTCCCAAAAAGAAAGTTAATTCTCCCATAGAACTCATTTGAAACTCCTTCTGCATAAGATCTTCAAATTCTTTCACCATAGACTTCTTTGTGGCTCCAAATATAATATCATCCACATATACTTGGACTAACATAATGTCTTTCTTATCCCTTTTGATAAACAAAGTCTTATCAATTGCTCCTCTCCTATAACCATGTTGTAATAGAAAATTTGAGAGTCTCTCATACCAAGCTCTGGGAGCTTGATGAAGGCCATACAGTGCCTTGATCACCTTGTAGACTTTGTTTGGATGTGCAGGATCTTCAAAACCAGGAGGTTGTTTAACATAAACTTCCTCAGAAATTGTGCCATAAAGAAAAGCACTTTTCACATCCATTTGGTAGACAGGAAATCCCATATATGATGCAAAGGCAAGAAATAACCTTATTGCCTCTATCCTTGCAACAGGAGCAAATACTTCATCATAATCCACTCCTTCTTCTTGGCGATATCCTTGTGCAACCAATCTAGCTTTATTTTTGATAACATTTCCTCTTTCATCTCTTTTGTTTCTGAAAACCCATCTTGTACCAATGACCCTTTTGCCATCTGGTAAATCACATAATACCCAAACTTCTTGAAGCTTGAATTGTAGAAGCTCCTCTTGCATGGCTTCAACCCAACTTTCATTAGCTAAAGCTTGAGCTACCTTCTTGGGTTCTTCTTGAGATAGAAAGCAAGCAAACAGGCATGTTTGTTGATCCTTGTGATTCATCCTGTTTTGTTTGTAAACAAAGCTAAGTAAAGCAGTATGTTGCTTAGAAAGTCCTTTAACTTTGTTCCTTGTTACCACTCCTGAAGAGGGTGATCCAATAATGTTACTTTGAGGATGAGCTTTATGAACTCTCAATGTAGGAGTTGGTGGTACTGGAAGATCAGACTCCAAGTTAGTAAAATCAATCCCTTCATTGGAGAAAATACCTTCTAGATTAAGCTCATTATCAATTTCTTCTAAACCAGGAATGTTAGCATTATCCAAATCATCATCATCAACATTGGAATCATCAGCATTGTTCCAATTTGATTGTTCTAACACACCAGAAGTACTGTCAAAAAGATCATCAGTACTTTGATCAAAAGTACTGTGAACAGTATCTTGAAATACACTCTTGTTCTTTGCAGCTTCATAAGCCTTCCTTTGTTCATCTTCATAGGATTGTGCTATAGTTTCTTGAAAAAGCATCCTATTAAGTTCATCTTGTATGGCTTGATCTTCATCAGATACTGTATTAGTTGGTTGAGCAGTACTTTGGTCTTCATTAGTAACTTCAGGTTCTTTGTCAGGAACATCTTCTGGTGTAACATTGACTCCATGAACAATGTACTGTGAATCATCTTCTTTGTGATTAGCTTGATTCTCTTCTCTAACAGGAACATAATTCATAGATGGAGTGAACTTGAGATCAAGATCAAACATCTAATCAGGACCTTTACCTCTCTGAGTTTCCTTATCTTCCAAAAATTCAACATGAAGACAATCTTGTACCTTTTTGGTATTCCTGTTATAAACTCTAAAACCTTTGCTATTTGTACAATAACCCAATAGATATCCTTCATCTGACTTACCATCAAATTTTCCCAGAGAGTCAATGGTATTTAGAATAGTCAGAGAGCAGCCAAAAGGTTTTAGAAAACGAATGTTTGGTTTCTTTCCCATTAGTAACTCATAAGGTGTCTTCATCTGAGGTTTAGTTACTGAAACTCTATTTAACACATAGCAAGCAGTACTTATGGCTTCAGCCCAAAAGAGAATAGGTAATTGGGAATCTGCAAGCATTGTTCTAGCTGCTTCTATCAAAGTCCTGTTCTTTCTTTCTGCAACACCATTCTGCTGGGGTGTTCTAGCAATGCTAAACTCTCTCTTGATCCCTTTCTTGGCACAGAATTCATCCATATGCTTGTTCTTGAATTCTGTTCCATTGTCACATCTAATACCTCTTACTTTGAGTCTTAATTGATTTTCAAGGGCTACTATCAGGTCATGGATAGCATCAAAGGTTTCATCTTTGAATCCCAAGAAAAAGACCCAACTAAATCGGCTACAATCATCTGTCACAACCAAGCAGTACTTCTTCTTGTTTAAACTCTCTACTGAAACTGGTCCAAACAGATCCATGTGTAGCAACTCCAAAGGTTCTCTAATATCTCTTTCCCCAAGCTTCTTACATGAAGCTTTATGTTGTTTACCCTTCTTGCAAGCCAAACATGAATGATCAGTCTTGAATGTTTTGGAAGGTAAACCTCTAACTAAATTTCCTTTGACCAGCTTGTTGATGTTCTTAAAATTAACATGACCTAGTCTTCTGTGCCACAAATGTGCTTCTTCCAATGATGCCTTTGCTACTAAACATGTTGCTCTTCCAGCAGAATTGAGACTCTTTAAGTCTAAACTGTACACATCATTGGTTCTTGGTACTCTCAATGTTACCAAGTGATCATCAACAAATTTGAACTCAGGGGAGAGAATGAGACATTCTGTATCAGTGAACAGAATTGGGTACTTCTTGTCACAAATTTGAGATACTGACAAAAGATTGAACTTGAGCTCCTTCACATATCTAACATTCTCAAAATCAATACATCCAGCCTTGATTGTTCCTTTGCCAGTGATTCTCCCTCCATCAGGATCATTACCAAATGCAACTCTTCCTCCATAATATGCCTTAAAATCTGACAGGATCTCCTTGTCCCCTGTCATGCTGCCAGAGCAACCACTATCAACAATAATATGATCTTTAAGCTCCTCCTCTGGGTTGCCCTGCACATTAAAGAAAAGGGTTAGTTTCTTTTAGGAACCCAAGCCATTACTGACTTGTGTTCCCCTTGTGGAGTGACATACTTGAATTCCTTCAGTATGTAATCTCCACTGGTTTTAAAGGCATGGTCAATGATTATTTGAGTTGGTCCCATGTCCTGTGTTGTATTATCAACAACACTCCCTGTTTCACCCTTATCTGATGAAAGTACTGCTTGTTCCCCATCAGTACTTTCTTTCTGAACCCAATTTCGTTTGACCTTATGTTTCTCTGATCTAGGTATTCTGCTTGAGGTGTAAGACCTTTTATATGAATTGAATCTCTTAGGTCTTCTAGGTGAAAAAGTGTTAGTAGTACCATGATTGGGTGAAAACTTATCAGTCCTTTGAGAAGGTACTTCTTGAGACTTAGCAATGAGTGAAGGTACTGGTGGTTTGGAAAACATTCTTTTCTGGTGAGGGTACCTATAGTCTTTAGAGAAATTACTATGGTTGACCCTATTTGAGTGATTCCAAACTGGTCTAGTCTCTCTTGGCTTATGGGTGGCAGGCCTATTCTTTGGGAACTGACTTAAATATTCTGAGTGTAAGTCACAATGCTTAATCAAGTGATCAGGACTATAGCATACATAACATAACTTTCTCTCCATATTCCCAAATCCTCTTCTATGATTAAAAGGTTTCCTATAGTGAGCAGTATTTTGAAAAGTTTCTCTTGGAGGTACTGCTGAATGTCCAGCAGTACTTTGAAAAGTTTTTGGAGGTACTGCTTGTTTTTGAAAGGCTGTAGGAAACTTTTGATCATTACCCCTTTGAAAATCATTCTTAGGTTTCTCAGAACTAAATTGACCAGTAAGCTTCTTCCTAAACTCTAGGTTGTCTACATCATAACGAGAAACATCTGTCCTAAGTGGTTGAAACTGACCAGTGGGTGGAGAAACTAAGTGATACTCTTTATCTTTCTTAAACTCAGGAGGTGATTCACTAATTGGTTCCTCATTCCTAGATGTGTTTTCTTCTGAGCTTGTAAGGTCATCATCACTAGGTGGAATCTCTTCCTTATCACTAGGTGGGGTTTCTTCCTTATCACTAGGTGAGGTCTCATCTGAACTACTATCTTCACCATAACCTAGTCCAGCTCTACTGTTTATGACTCTTTGTTTTTCAACAAATTGAACATGTGATAGACCAGCCTGTTTAATACTACCAAGTTTTTCTAACAAAGCATCTCTTTCCTTAGTAATCTTTTCTAATTCAGACACCTTACATCCTAACTTCCATTCACTTAATTTCAATTGGTAATCTTGTTGCTCATATTTTTCTGCCCAAGCCATTTCATTATTTTCATGTGTTAATATTTTGGCTTCCATTGACTCTAAAGTTAATTGATAACCAGCTACCTCAGACCTAGCTGTTCTACAATTATCTCTTTCAGTCACATATTCTTTAAGCAACTTTTGATAAACATCATTACACTTAGAGCATACCTCAGAGACATTGGATGAACTTGGTGAAGTAGTTACCATAGCAATCTGAACAGGTTCATCTTCATCCTTCATGCTCCAGTCAAAGCTTCCAAGACTATCTCTTGATTCCAAAGCAGCATATCCTGGTTCCTCATCAAAAGTTGTGCCCCAATCAAACTCTTCCATTGCAACCATAGAATAGGTTACAGGTTCATCATCAAATTCAGCACTCCAGTCAATCTTTGCTAAATTTTCTTGAGCCACCAAAGCTTTTGGTTGTGATTCAGTAATAGGAACCTCCTTTCTTTCAACCTTGGGTTGTTCAACCATCCTGTTTGCCTGATATTTTGCAAACTTGCATTCCCTTGCAAAGTGTCCAAGCTTTTGACAATTGAAACATTCAATCTTGGATTTGTCAAAAGTTATACCTTGTTTGGTTTTGAAATCAATTCCCTTTCCTGTCTTGTTCATGAACTTCTTGATCCTTGCAGTGATCATAGCTACTTGCCATCTTATGTCAATCTCCTCTAAAGCATCTTCTTCAATCTGCAACAAGTCTTCTTGATAGGTAACAGGTAAAGTGGCTTGTTGTGCAAAGAAGGAACATACAACATCATCAGAATTGGTGTTGTTTGTTGGTGATGGGTTGGGAGTAGTTGTGGTTGTGCAAACATGCTGTGAATCACCAATAGTACTTTGAGAAGGATAAGCAGTACTTTTAGTGGAAGTACTGCTTCTGTTTTCAGAAGACACAAAAGCTATGTTGTGAGTTTTCTGAGAACTGTGACCATTCATCTCTTGCTCGTACACTTTCAAATTGTTATAAAGATCATCAAAGTCCATAGACTCCAATCCAGGTTGTCCTCTAATCATAGTAGCGACCACATGCCAGACAGATGGCAAACTCCTTAAGAACTTCAAATTTGCATCTTCAACAGATACCTCTGCTCCATACAGTTCTAGCATACTAAGTAGATTTTGAAATCTGTCATAGGCAGCATCAAGACCTTCTCTTTCACCAACAGTGAAGGTTTCAAACTGCTGCTTCAATAAGTTTCTATGCATCTTCTTTGAAGCATCATTACCTCCAAATCTTGTCTTGATCGCAGCCCATAATTGTTTTGCATCCTTAGCATCATGAAACTTTAGTAGGTGACCATCAGGAATAGCAGACAACAGTATGTTGAGAGCCTTATCTTGATTTCTCTTTGTAGCTGCTGGCAAGGTTGGTTGAGGTGGTTTGGGTTGTCCTTCAACTTGTAAAGGTTCATCAAGAACAACATTACCATTGACAATTACATCCCATAGAGCATGGTTAGTAATAGCAAGGTACTGCCTCATCTTCATGCTCCAGAGATCATATTCTCCCTTCTTGATGATAGGAATTCTGAGTGAGGTGATGGATGGGATAGGTGCAGCTTCAGTCGACATTGTTGAGGGTTTGTTGATAAATCGGTTTTAAGGGTTTCTTCTTAATCAGAGTCTCCACACAAGCTTTGATACCACTTGTTGGATCGATATACTCTGACCAAACTAACTTGTAGCTTGTCTACGGTTTAACAACTTTGAATGAATTCAAAACTATTAATAATGAAACACTTATATACTTTGCTAAGTATGCGGAATCTACTTTAACAAAGCTAAGAAGAATTAATAAACAACTTTGAATATTATTAAAACCTTGAACCTGCTTTCTTACACAGATTCACTAACAAACTCTAATCACTAATACTTCTAACAAGCTTCTTCGTGTAAACTTGTCTCTCTAAAATCTTATCTAATCGTATCTCTAATCGCATATGTCTAATGCCAACCTAGGGATCCTTTTATAGGCACAAGGAAAAACCCTAGTCGTTTACAAACTTGAACGACAAGTAATTCTAATTATAACTCTAATCAATACGAACATTCTAGAATTACACATTAGTCCTTAAACTATTTGCATAGCAGTCCTTCAACGAGCAGCAGTACTTTGACTTAATTAGCAGTACTTTGACTTGAGTAGCAGTACTTTGACTTTCAGCAGTACTTTGATATTTCATAGCCCGACAATTGTTTATGTGTTAGACTTGATGTTAGGGTGGCTTGACTTGTGCTTGGGTGGTCTTATACACAAGCAGAAAGAAAAGAAAGAAAAGAAAAGTGTGTTGTGCTTCTATGGTTGTGCCTAGTCGCATGGCAGCAAAAAAAGAAAAGAGTATACAAAACTTTGTAGTTTGTATATTAGTAAATTAAGTGGAATGGTGGGCTTTGTTTGTGTCTTGCTCGGCCCAACTGAAAAACAAAAGGAAATAATACAATGATGTGGACTTGATGTGGTGCTCGGCCCAAAGAAGAGAAGAAGAAAAGAAAGAGGGCCCGGTTCGTCTAGTCTCGGTGTTTTGTTTGTAGTGCCGGTGCGCAAGTGAGCTATTCGTGTCACGACATGTTTTTTGTTAGATGTGTGACTTGTGTTTGTGTCGGTATATACGTTCGTGTATATATATATATATATATATATATATAATAAATAAATAAAAAATTAACTCGTAAAAATGGGTTAATCAACCCTTCAATTAGAATTACTTGGTGTTTAACATTAATAATGACATGGTAAATTACAAGGTATTACAGTACCCACCCGTTAGACTGGATTCGTCCCAAATCCTAGGATGTGGTAGTGGTCGGGGTTGTCTGATCGAATAGATGAGGGTATTTAGCACGAATTTGGTCTTCGCGTTCCCATGTGTATTCCGGTCTACTCTTAGAGTTCCATCTAACTTTGACTATTGGGATACGGCTTTGCTTTAATTGTTTGACATCCCTATCCAAAATCTCCATTGCTTCTTCGACAAAGTTTAGCTTATCGTCGAGTCGAATTTCTTTCAATGGTACAACCAAGGTTTCGTCAGATAAACACTTTTTCAGATTTGATACATGGAAGGTACTATGTACTCTACTAAGCTCTTCAGGGAGTTCAAGCTTGTATGCCACAGGACCAACCCTTTCTAGGATTTTGAATGGTCCAACGTATCGAGGATTTAGTTTTCAACGCTTTCCGAATCTAATCATTCCTTTCCAAGGTGATACTTTCAACATTACTCGGTCTCCAACTTGAAATTCCATAGGTTTCCTTCTCACATCGGCATAACTTTTCTGTCGATCTCGGGCGGCTTGTAAGCGTTGTTTGATTTGGACGATCTTTTCGGTGGTTTCATGAATGAGTTCGGGTCCTGAGATTTGAACATCCCCAACCTTTGTCCAACAGACATGTGAACGACACTTTCTACCATAAAGCGCTTCGAATGGAGCAGCTTTAATGCTAGCGTGATAGCTGTTGTTGTAAGAGAATTCTGCCAATGGCAAGTGCTTATCCCAACCTTTTCCAAAATCAATTACACATGCTCGTAGCATGTCTTCTAAGGTTTGAATAGTTCTCTCACTTTGGCCGTCAGTTTGGGGGTGATATGCGGTACTCATGTCTAACCGGGTATTCAAGGCTTTCTGCAATGTCTGCCAAAATCTAGATGTGAAGCGACTATCACGATCTGAGATGATGGAAACCGGCACTCCATGCCGTGAGACTATTTCTTTCAAATATAATCGTGCAAGGGTATTCATGTCGTCAGTTTCTTTGATTGCTAAGAAATGCGCGGATTTAGTGAGACGATCAACAATGACCCAAATGGTGTCAAGTCCACCCGATGTCTTAGGTAGCTTTGTGATGAAGTCCATTGTGATCCTTTCCCATTTCCATGTTGGAATTTCTGGCTGTGTCAACATTCCGGACGGCCTTTGGTGTTCTGCTTTTACTCTAGCACATGTCAAACATTTTCTGACATACACAGCGATGTCGGCCTTCATGTTTGGCCACCAATACAACTTCTTGAGATCCTGATACATCTTATCAGACCCCGGATGAATGGAATACTTTGACTTGTGGGATTCGTGCATGATAAGATCACGTATTCCTCCGTAAAGGGGAATCCATTTTCTGTCATTGAAACACAGCATCCCGTCTTGTTTTCTCACAAAACCGTTCTCGTTTTCCGGCATTCCATAGATTTTCTCATTTGGTCTGTTTTCTTCCTTCAGGGCTTCGGCCTGAGCTTCTAAAATCTTCGATGGTAGGGGTGACTTAATTGTCATTCCCAAAGATCTAACTCTAAGGGGTTTAATTCGCTCCTTTCGACTTAAGGCGTCAGCCACAACATTAGCCTTTCCAGGATGATAGCGAATCTCACAGTCATAATCACTGAGTAACTCCAACCATCGGTATTGTCTCATGTTCAGCTCTTTCTGGTTTAGGATATGTTGGAGACTCTTGTGATCTGTAAACACCGTGCACTTGGTGCCATACAAATAGTGTCTCCACATCTTAAGAGCGAACACTACTGCTCCTAATTCAAGATCATGGGTCGTGTAGTTCTTCTCGTGGGTTTTGAGCTGTCGGGAAGCATATGCGATGACTTTACTTCTTTGCATTAACACGGCTCCTAATCCTTGAATATATGCGTCGCAATAAACCATGAAGTCTTCACTACCTTCCGGTAATGCTAATATCGGAGCTTCACAGAGTTTCTGCTTTAAGAGTTGGAAGGACAACTCTTGCTTTTCTCCCCATTCGAACTTCTTCTTCTTTTGGGTTAACTCTGTCAAAGATTTAGCAATTTTTGAGAAGCCCTCGATAAATCTCCGATAGTATCCAGCAAGTCCTAAGAATTGTCGTATCTCTGTGGGGTTCGTAGGAGACGCCCAATCTTTCACTGCTACGATCTTTGCGGGATCCACGTGGATGCCTTTGCTATCAATCACATGCCCTAGGAATTGTACTTTTTCGATCCAGAAATCACACTTGGAGAATTTAGCGTACAACTCCTCTTTCTTGAGCAGTTCTAGAATGGCCTTCAAGTGTTTAGCGTGCTCTTCTTTGCTGCATGAGTAGATGAGGATATCATCAATAAACACGATCACAAACTTGTCCAAGTATGGCTTGCACACTCGGTTCATTAGGTCCATAAACATAGCTGGTGCGTTTGTTAGGCCAAATGGCATCACTTGGAACTCGTAGTGCCCGTATCGTGTATGAAAAGCTGTCTTCGGTATATCTCCCTCCTTAACTCTCAGCTGATGGTACCCTGACCTTAAATCAATCTTCGAGTATACACTCGACCCTTGCAGTTGATCAAACAAGTCGTCGATTCTAGGTAGTGGGTATCGGTTCTTCACGGTGAGCTTGTTTAACTCACGATAATCGATGCACATCCGGAAGGATCCATCTTTCTTCTTAACAAACAGTACCGGAGCTCCCCATGGCGAAGAACTCGGGCGTATGAATCCTTTATCTGACAATTCTTGCAATTGCTCAGACAATTCTTTCATCTCGGATGGTGCCAACCTATAGGGTGCTCGTGCCACTGGTGCTGCTCCTGGCACTAGTTCGATCTGAAATTCTACTTGTCGAGTTGGCAGAAGACCAGGCAAGTCCTCGGGAAATACTTCGGGAAAATCTTTAACTATCGGTACATCTTCCAGTCGCTTCTCCTCCGACTTTTTCTCGGTTACTTGAGCCAAAAATGCGAGACATCCCCGGTCGATATACTTCATCGTTTTGAAGCACGATATGATACTTAGTCGGGTCTTACTCCGTTCGCCACGGACAACTAAAGTTTCTCCTTCACGTGGAATGTGAACAACTTTCTCGTCGCATAAAATTTTAGCATGGTTCTTGGACAACCAATCCATGCCGATGACTACGTCAAAACTACCAATTTGAATGGGCATGAGGTCTATGTCAAATGGTTGATTTAGCAGGAGCAAGGTGCAACCTTGGATCATGGTGTTGGTTTCTACTAGCTTACCGTCTGCTAGTTCGATTTCGTAGTTGGTGTCTAATTTAGTCGGGTTAATGTTAAGTAGGGGTGCAAATGAAGTAGACACAAAACTTTTGTCGGCTCCAGAATCAAATAAAACTTTAGCAAGATGATTATTAAGGGGAAACGTACCCGTCACCATGTCGGGATCTTGCTTGACATTTCCATCTCCTAACACATATGCTCTCCCTCGAGCATTGTTGATGGGGTTGGCAATCTGATTTGTACACTGGTTCTTGTAGTGTCCCTTCTTACCACATCCATGGCATACTACGGCCACTGGTTGTAAATTGGCTCCTGTGGCCTTGCAGTCTTGGGTCTTGTGACCGGTTTTCTGGCACTTTCCACATCTAGCAAAACAGGGTCCATGGTGGTGCAACTTACATCGGTTGCAAATTGGGAGTGGGTCCAGCATAACCCCCATTTCCAGTAGGTGTAGCAAGGTAAGCCTTGGCAGTTTCCTGCCGGCGGTTCTGTTGGTTGTGATGGTGGTTTCAGTTTTGCTGATAGCCTTGATTGTTGTTGCGGTTGTGGCTGTGGTTGTGGTGAGAGTTGTTGTTGCTGTGATTGCTTCTACGATCATCAAACTTTCTCTTGAGATCGTTGCTTCCCTGAGCCTGATTACGCTTGATTTCCCTCTCCAGTAATTTCTGAGCGGTCTCCATGGCTTCTTCCAGTGTCTGTGGTTTGGATATAGTGACAATTCCTTCTATGCTTTTGGGCAACGCTTCAACATACCTTTCCAATGTTTTCTCGAAATCTGGCACCTTGGTTGGGCATAGCAGAGAGAGTTCTTGGAATCTTCTGTCATAGGCCCTAATGTCATATCCTTTCACCACTAGACGATCAAACTCATCTTCTAGTTTTCGGATCTCAGTGCGTGGGCAATACTTCTTCAACATTTTCTGTTTAAACTCAGCCCAAGGAAGTTGTTAAGCTCTTTCAGTACCCATTTTCTGAGCAGTGGAGTTCCACCATGATAGAGCGTCATCCTCTAGTGTGCCAGTAGCAAAGGTGACCTTACTGCCTTCTGCACAACCACTCCTGGTGAAAACAGTTTCTGAGCGCTCAAACCATCGAGCTAACCCCGTTACTCCTTCGGTACCTTTGAAAGTTGGTGGTTTACAGCTCATGAATTCTTTGTAGGTGCATTTGCGAGTTACAACTGTCTCGCCTTCACCAGTGGGTCTTGTGACACTGCTAGTGGGAGTCGTGGCTGCAGCTTGAGCCACTAATGCAGCGGTTACGCTGTCAGTGATCAACTGGCGGATCTCTTCTGGGGTCATGATCGTTCCGGCGACTGCATCTGTTGTTCTGCTGCGGGTAGCCATGTTCTAACAATGACATAAGAACAAATATTTAGAATTTACTTATTTATTTTGTGATTGAGTTGGTGTTGGAATATGGTCAATTAACAAGGTAATTGTATATACTCCATAACAAAACTATCATAATGTAACACATCGATGCTGAGGAAAAGAATTCATGATAAATATGTCACCATCATGTAAACACATGAAGTGATCGTCCCTGCACTACATCAATAAATATCACAATCAATTTATAAATACAACATATTCGAGCACCATCCACAACACATACAAATAGAATGAAACAACAAGGTAATCATAAATTTTACATCAAGTTCCGGAAATCATAACATACAATATTTGTTTTCATAATCTAGATTCATTTGCTTACAAAACAATCAAATACAAGTTTCTTTATTACATCACAAACGGTACGCTAGATGTCTAGTCACAACTGATACAGTAAAATCTAAGAACTACCCGATGCCCCATCCAAGCGGCGCTGTAGTGCTCGAACTGTCTCTGTCAACTCCTCAATCCTAGCATCCCTCTGTCTCTCCCCAGCCTCCAATCTCTGAATGCTCCTCCTGGTCATGTGGAGCTCCCCATCCTGAGTCTCAATAATGTCCTGCAGAATCCTAGATATGTCCCCCTGATCCTGGGACTCCTGTCTCATGCTCTCCTGCCTCTCTCCCATGCCTGTGATGTGGTCCCTCTGGTCCTGGACCTCCTGCTCCATCGCTTCTACCCTATCCCTAAGATCAGCAATAATCTCCTGCGCCTCCTGGAGGCTAGTACCCATCATATCGAAAACCTCCTCCATGGCTACTCTCCCTACTACGAGGTTCTCCACCTCCTCCTCAATACACTCGATGCGCTCGAGTGAAACATCCCCGATGAAACTGAGTAGAGCATCAAGGCGGTCCTCATGCCTAGAGAGTCTAGTTGCTAATAGTGGGATAGTGTGATGAATGGGCTCTCCCGTGACCGGAAGAACTCTAGCAGCAGCGGTAGATGAACTCTCTCCCAATTCCGCAGCTCTCGGGGCACCCTCCTGTGCTCTCCATCTACGGATCACAGCCAACAGAAATGACGTGCATCAACCCTCCTGCGGGGTTGAGCAGCGGCCTCAGCAACAGCCTCGACATACGGATCTGATGATGAAGGGCCTACAAAACGTGCCCTTTTGCGAAAAGGCAAGGGGTCACTAGGCTCGGTCGAGTGGGTGGGTGATGGGACTGGAGATGTCACCGGGACTGTAGTGATCTGGTGATAAAAGACTGTAGGTGATGGTATAGATGGGTATGATCTAGTAACTGAGTCAAAAGGAGAGTCAACTCTGACTGGTGGTGGTGATGGAATCATATAAGGGTGTGACTGAGGTGATGGTGATGGTGGTAGTGATGATGGTGGTGAAGGTGATGCTGATACATGTGATGGTGATGAGGATACTGGTGCTGGTGATGGTGGTATGACAGCTGGTGGTGATACCAATGGGGCTGAAGGTGCACGTACCCGTTTCTGGGCAGTGTACTTCCTAGGTGGGCCTCCCTGGTAAGGCACATAAAGTTGCCCAAATGGTGCGGGCTCATAAGGCTGTAGAAATCTGACTACCCTACGCCGGCGAACCGGTGCAGGTGGGGGTGGTATGGGTGAAGCTAAGTCGGAAGAGTCAGAGTCAGACGACTCGTCATCCGCCTCTGACCCAGAGGAATGGTGAGGGGTCAAAGCTCGGGGTGGGGGTGGTGAAGGACAATCATCAGCGGCTAGGAACTGCTGTGACTCATAGTACTGGTCAAGAGTCAAAGGACCAAAAGCGAGAGAAGATGAAAGTGGGATAGTGGGTGAGATAACCGGTGTCGAGGCGACTTCACCCTCCTCAAAGGGCTCTGTCTCTCCAGATGCGTTCCCAGATGGAACAACAGATGGGATAACTGGTGAAACGGGTAAGGTGGTATCGGTGTCAGCGTCTGATAAAATGATAACAGTAGTGGGTGGAGTAGCTGATGGTGCTGGTGTTACTTCGGTCTCAACATCATACAGAATGATGACAGGGATCGGGGGAGACATGGTACTGTAATATCCCAATAATAATAAGTGTAAGTCATTAATAATATACATATGCATTAGCCATAATAACATTCGTAGGTGATAAAACTAATTCGTTATGCATAATCTACCAAGCAAATCTCAATACATGTGTTAATAAAGTGTTAATATTCCTTTATTATGCATAATCTGCCAAGCAAATCTCAATGCAAAAGTTCGTAAGTAATAATATTTATTCGTTTGTTATGCATAATCTGCCAAGCAAATCTCAATACAAAGTGTTGGCACGGAGGGCATAGGGTGGTAAGGTTAAAAACGGTCCTTTTAAAAATCGCGGTTATAGTCCAATGTTTTTGAAAAAGCATTTGGTTCTCTATAACCTAGGCTCTGATTCTAATCTGTAACACCCCGTTAAAAATTTTAGATGACAGCGAAAGACTTAAACGGGGTATTACCAATTTGATCACAGTCGTAAGCATAGATAATCGTTAAAAGTTGCATTTATATCATTCAATGAAAACTCAATATTCAGAGATTACACATTAGTTGCCAAAAGGATAGTTTTTCACAAAAGTGATGATGAGTTTGAAAAGAATGATATAATTATTTGTAATAAAAAGGGGTAGATATCCAATGCCCATGCCAACTACGTACTTGAGATTCCATAGTTACCTGAGATAAAACATGCTTAAAACGTCAACACAAAGGTTGAGTGAATCCATAGTGTTTAATTTGTAATAGTTTGAACACAAGTGGAATAGTAGGGGAAAATCAATGATATTGAAGTGTAACATATAAATAAATATTGCCCTAAGCCTCATGACACGCAAACCTTAACTTGTGGGGGGTAATAATAGTTGTAATAAATATTCCACATCATGGTAATGATGTGGATGATAATGCCCTCGTCGTAGGAGTTTTGCCAGACTCTTAATTCGAATAAAGTGCATTTGTCTATCAATCCGGCTAACACTATAGTTATCTATCCGGCTAGTACAAATGGGTTGTCAACTTCCAATAGATCTATTCACAAAATTCGCGTTCACTCGCAAGTGATTAATGGTTCATGATATGAGGGACTTTTTGGCAGGGTGGTAACTTAGGCAATGTTACTTAGCAATATCAATAAGGGAAGCATACAGAAAAATACTTGTGTTCAGATTTATAGCATGTATCTCCCCACGGGATTTGAAAACATAGTAAAATGTGGGACTATGAACTCACCTTAGTGATACAGTAGTCAAGTAGTGATCAAGTGATGTAAGTGAATAGCTCCGACTTGCGACCTAGAGTAATACGATAAGTTTAGATTCGTTGTTCTAGGTTTCGATGTAAAATGACGAGTACGAGATCTTCAGGTGTGAGAGTGTCGGATTTGTGTATTAAAATAGGTAAAATCCAAGAAAAGTCCTAATATGGATATAGTTGTTATTTACAAAATGTCTTTCGAATAAAGCTTGTCCGTATAAGTTTGTTAGTTATAATAAACGTTAGTAAAAATATTTATTTTAAATATTTTTAGTTATTAAAGAAAAATTAAATATGCATTAGTCACTAGTATGGATTCACATGGTATTTACAAATGTAATAAAAGTATAATGTTTCTCAAAAATATAATTAGTTACAAAACTTACCTTTAACTTTATAAAAATTACCTTTTTATCCCGAAAATTAAAATACTTACACTTTTAGTCTAAATTTCACAAATTATACCTGTTTACCTCAACTTTCTGATTTGACAGTTTCTACCCTTAGTAAAAAAAATCATATTTTCAGTTACATCCCATAAGTTTGACAGTTTTTACATTTTCGACCCCTTAACGAAATATTTTGCAATTTTAGTCCAAACTTTAGTTTTTGAAAAAGTTAACTTTCTTTCTTATAAAAGTTGTCCTTTTTATTTCATAAAAACTTTACGAAATTAGTTTTCATTTTCAGAATACTCGACATTTGGTTTTTGCTATCTCCGTAAATTCACAAGAGAAAAATATCATGGGCTCGTTAGCCCATTAAGCCCAAAACTAGATTCTTAGAAAATTGAGGAGGTATGCGACTGAGCTTAGGATTTGATCAATTTAAGCTTGTGTTCGACATTATACTTCTTGCATGTTCGGTCATTTCGTTTTAGGTTGGTTTAGAGAAATAGGTCGTCGAATAAAATGTATATATTGTACGTAAAATTTGAGAGATATCGAGACCAACCTAAAGGTCTAAGTGGGTTTTAACATTTTAGAGTCTAGTTTGGAAAAGAAAATACATTAGATTTGCATGGTTAAACTTTATATATATATATACTTCTTTTATCACAGTAAGGGTGTGTGTGGTTTTACATATTAAACATGTTTTAGTGTTTCGTCTTTGTACTCGTTTCTCACGTTAATATTATAAGTTTGTGATTTGCTTTTAAGTTATCATGCACATTCGTTTTAGCATGTATGTTTTCGAATAAACGGAACGAGAATGTGTAAAGATTTGAAGTGTAGATGGAAAACTTACAACACCAAACGAATGGTGGGGCGTTCGAATGAGATGGGCGCGAGATGACAAAGCACGAGCAACGACTTGGAATCCTTTGTGTGTGATAACCCACGATCCAAAGTATTAACCCACAACTTTAGAACTTGTAATGTAACCCAAATAAGCTTGCTTCTTTCTCCTCTTTAGCTCGACAGTTGTCACAACCCGAAATTTTAGGTCATTTTTCCGAACCTCGACGATTCACTATTCACCAGTTACTATTCATCATTTACTATTCACCGATCACTATTCATCATTCACTATTCATCATTTTCGGAGTCAGTTTGAGAATTTGAGAAGCGTTCGGAAATTTTACTATTCACGTGACACTATTCATTCCCGGAGAAAACTCACTATTCATGTTCATCATTCGTTTCATCGTAAACGTAGTTTACGGGTATTCATATGCGCGTAACCAGTTAGGTTTAGCTGCGTATCCATGCATCATCAGTAAAGACACATCATACAGACTAGGGTGGTCTGCATATCATCAGTAGCATCATCATAATATTAGTTCATGCCCGGATATGCACTATTTCAATTTACGTATGTTTGGTTATTTGTTAAACGTTACCACTCAGTCATTTCTACTAACATTATACCCAATACTCCCGAAAATGATCCTAACGTATTTTCATACTCATTATAATAATATAGAGATTATATTATTAATTTACCCGGTGTTTTTAAATCAAATGCTATATTTTCCGTTAGGAGCTTATAACTCCGTCTGTTTACGATAATTTAACCCGATAATTATTCCGACACCCGATTCTTATCAGTAACATGATTCTACAATTTTTACAAATTCGTCGTATTTTATTTCGCTCCGTTATTATTTATTTCAAGATAACTCGGTACCCGATAACAACTGAAGTATACACAAAACTACTTAAATATCTACAATATCTAACTAGTCAATCACATTTCCCCATTTTTCTTCCAAATGGGACGCCCCACCCATGCTTTCTTTCTCTAATTTCTTTCCTAGCCATACTTCCATTAATATTCATGTTTTCATGTCTTTCCTTTTAATTTCCATAACATACTTCAAGTAACATATTACACATACATTCACTAGCTACATTTTAGATCAAACTCTCCCTCTTTCTCCATTCATACCCACGGCATCAAGAGACCAAGAAGAAGAAACCATAAATTTTCCTAGTTCAAGTGTTTAACAAGTCCATTTTAACATCCTTGTTAGAGTTTTGAAATAAAAACCCAAGGTTCTATAGGTTTTTCATCATCATAAGCTCTCAAATCTTTCAAGTAAGTTGTCAAAACTCATCTTTATAATTTTACCAAGTTTATATCATGCTCATATCATTTTTATGCAAGATCTATAGGCATATGTTAGCCTTTACCACTCTATTTATACTTTTACCACTTTTAAGCCCTAGATGTGTTATCTATTTAGATCCTTGGTAGATTAGCTTGGATGATGATGTTTAGGGACCCATGACACCCTAAGAAGGTGTATGGTAGGATTGAGAATTGTTTGGTTGTATTTTGGATGGTTTTGGACTAGATACAAACTAAGAAAACACATTTTTGAAACAATAATAATGCTACTGTCCCTATTTTGAAAACGTGGCCAACTCAGTAGGTTGTGAGTAATTTTGGACCAAATATTTAGAAAATACATTCCGAGACGAAACTATGGCCGAAAACGGGGATAAAAACGAGTTAATAACGAAGGAGATATGATTTTTCAAAGTTTAACGACGAAAACTAATTTTCTGAAAATAGCGTGCTGATTGGACGATTTTCGACGGACAAACTGAGGCGTTTAACGAGACCTAGATGAACCGAGCTACTGAAAAGGTGTTAGTATATATTAATACGAAACCACGGATATAAAGAACGTCGAAAACGAGCTAATAACGAACAAGATACACGCGTTTAAACATCGATAAATCACACTAGTTTTTGACAGCTTTTAAATAAGAATATATTTACGTACTAGAAACTATATTTTTCAAGTAATAACCATGGAAAGCCGTATCTCTTACCCGTTGGAACACGTACGATCAAAGGTTTATTAACGCGACTATTACAAGACATACCAAGGTTTTCAAAACGCCGAGACTAACATAAACATTTTATACACGTTATTACACGACTAGTTTTGACGTAACAAGTTGAACACATTTTTACCAAATTTTGGAAAACATTACATATCGACGATAACTATTATTTTCAAAGTACGAGTGGTATAGGTTACATATGCATGAACATCCACTACATCATCTAAGTAGAACATATTCATTCATGTTAGGTTGCGGCTAGTGTTCGCGCCTTGTTGTCCCGTTCACCTCACATAATCATCGCATTGTTGTATCATTATATCAGGTGAGTTTCATAGCCCCACTTTTACTCATTTTAACTGCTTTATAAACTCTTTGGGGAGATACATGCTTAAATTGTTTGCTATTACTCAAGACGATTTTACTCATATGCTATGCTATACTTTTATACACTTAAACATGATGTGTAGCTTTATTACGATATATGACTTAATGTGGAAAACTATTCTATACGCTATATTCTTTCACCACTGTTTAACTCCTGGATGGAGCCGACGGAGAGGTATTGATAGTACTATCGGGTTGACACCCCCACCCTTTGCCTACGATTCATGGCCTTGGGTGAATATAATCCAGCTATGAAGCATGCTTGCTTATTCTTGTCGTGAGGTTCAGTAGGCTATACTTTACATTAAGCGTGCATATATCGTATACACATGTGACTTGATCATACTATACATTAGCAGTGGGTTGTGAACACACAGGTTGCAAGTCTTGAATGGGCAAGGCTTGGAACTGAGTGGATTTACAATGCCTTTGCTGGAAAAATCTTCATTTTAAATGCAATTCATTTTACACTAAACTCTATGAACTCACCAACCTTTGTGTTGACACTTTTAAGCATGTTTATCTCAGGTTAGTAAGGCGATAGCAGGTGCTTGGAGCAGAGAGTCTTAGGGCATGCTTTTGGAGACTTTCGCTTTTATCATTTACCATTCGATACACTTTAAAAACATATGTGTTATTCTACTTTGGGATCTCTTGTTTTGTAAACTATGACTTTTTATCTATTCGAATGGTAACTTTTCAAAACGTCTCATTTAGAGGTCGTTTTCTATAACTCGTACTTTGTGCCCTGAAGTAGCATCCCATGACACTATCGTTCCGCTGCGATATTTTGGGGGTGTTCAACAGTACCAAGAAATTAGTGAAATGTTGGTTTTAAGTGTGTTTGCTTAGGTGAGAGCAAAAGGTGAGATGTGGAGGTCTTTATAGGTGAAAAATGGGTATGGTTTTAGAAGTATTTTAATCAGCTTTTGCATGGTTTTCAAGATGATGAAGTATAGCTTGTGTTTGTCTTAGTCGAACAAAAGGAAGTCATGCAACATAGAGAGGTCATGTCGAATAGATTTTTGGAAGCTAGGGGTTTTGTTTTGGATATGGAGCATGGTACTAGGGGATTAGATGAATGCTAGCTTTTTCCTTGATGCACAGTCGAAAAGGGCAAGGATTGGTTGGGGCATGTTGGAGGTTTTTGAAACACAGAATCCTTTGGTTAATAATAATTCAAAAGGAAGTATGTAGTATATTATTGTTTATGTGTTAGACTTGATGTTAGGGTGGCTTGACTTGTGCTTGGGTGGTCTTATACGCAAGCAGGAAAGCAAAAGAAAGAAAAGAAAAGTGTGTTGTGCTTCTATGGTTATGCCTAGTCGCATGGCAGCAAAAAAAGAAAAGAGTATACAAAACTTTGTAGTTTGTATATTAGTAAATTAAGTGGAATGGTGGGCTTTGTTTGTGTCTTGCTCGGCCCAACTAAAAAACAAAAGGAAATAATACAATGATGTGGACTTGATGTGGTGCTCGGCCCAAAGAAGAGAAGAAGAAAAGAAAGAGGGCCCGGTTCGACTAGTCTCGGTGTTTTGTTGGAGGTTTTTGAAACACAGAATCCTTTGGTTAATAATAATTCAAAAAGGAAGTATGTAGTATATTATTGTTTATGTGTTAGACTTGATGTTAGGGTGGCTTGACTTGTGCTTGGGTGGTCTTATACGCAAGCAGGAAAGCAAAAGAAAGAAAAGAAAAGTGTGTTGTGCATCTATGGTTGTGCCTAGTCGCATGGCAGCAAAAAAAGAAAAGAGTATACAAAACTTTGTAGTTTGTATATTAGTAAATTAAGTGGAATGGTGGGCTTTGTTTGTGTCTTGCTCGGCCCAACTGAAAAACAAAAGGAAATAATACAATGATGTGGACTTGATGTGGTGCTCGGCCCAAAGAAGAGAAAAAGAAAATAAAGAGGGCCCGGTTCGACTAGTCTCGGTGTTTTGTTTGTAGTGTCGGTGCGCAAGTGAGCTATTCGTGTCACGACACATTTTTCGTTAGATGCGTGACTTGTGTTTATGCCGTTATATACGTTCGTGTATATATATATAATAAATAAAAAAAATAAATTAACTCGTAAAAATGGGTTAATCAACCCTTCAATTAGAATTACTTGGTGTTTAACATTAATAATGACATGGTAAATTACAAGGTATTACACGTCGTCACCGCGACTCCAAAATAGGTCCATATGCAGGCCATGATGCGCATACCTTAATTACCTGAAAATACATTGCTAAAAATAGTCATCGAAAATATTGGTGAGATCATAGGTTTATGTAAATGAATAGTTCCTACGGTAACCAAAAGTATGAGGTGTAAGACATAAATGCCACAAAAATAATACATTAGCTCTTAAGCTCATGACCCCGAAGCTAGACTAAATGAAATGCCCCAAACCGAGTGCTTTGCCAGACACTCTAATATGATTAAAATGAAATGCGTTCGTATGACCAGTTGGAGCTACCAACCCGAACGGAGGCGTCACCCTTAATAGATCTATTCACTCACTCTCGCTTACTTCCATAATTAACGGTTCATGATAATAAAGGGGACTTTAATCTGGGCAATGATGTAACTTAAGCAATGTAACTGAATTTTGATACTTTGGTCCGTATGTAAAAATGGTGCAATGTATTCTCCCCCGAGAGTTTAGAAATCAAATAATCAATTGAAAACGGGGCTATGAAAACTCACCTGATGCGATAGCACAATGACAATAGTGGATATGATGAAATGTGGCTCGGTCTCTAACCGCAACCTATTATGAATGATGTATCTAATGTAAGCAATGAATTTACGCAACACATGCAAATACGTATGTTATCGATACCACTCGGGAATTTTGGAAATAATGTTTATCGTTGAAAAATACATTTTTGACGGCTTGATAAGTTAATAAAATCTTTTCGTGTAAATGTGTTGCAACGATAACCCACGATCTTCGTTTGATAAATTATCGGTGAATATAGTGTTTCCGTCGTAAATGAACATTTTTCATAACTTGTAAAAATATAACCAAATGACCTTGCAAAACTAGTCATAAATGTGTGCTCGTTAAGGGTTAGTGAATAGGCTCGGTGTCTTTGTAAACCTTTTAACGATGTCTTGAAGACATGTCATTTAACTTTTGATCATATGGGTCTCGATTGATAAGAAATACGGCTCTCAATATAGTGTATTGCAAAAACTGTTTTTAACTTAGTAATATTTTCCTTATTAGAAAGCTGAAAATATATATTGGAGTTGTCGGGTTTCAAACGCGTATATCTTTGTCGTTATGTGCTCGTTTTCTACGTTCTTTATATCCAGGGCTTCGTATTAACATGAACCATCATAATTTCAGTAGGTCGGGTCATCTAGATCACGTCTAACGCCTCATTTTGTCCATTGAATCTAGGCAAACAGCACGCAAATTTTCAGAAATTAGTTTTTCGTTGCCAAACTTAGAAAAATCATTACTTTCTCGTCGTAAGTCGGTTTTTACTCATTCAAGCGGCCACGGTTTCGTTTTTGAAAGTATTTTCTAAATATGAAGGCCAAAATAGTTCAATATTTTCTGAGATTTCCAGATTTCACGTTTTTGGACAGACCCTTTTCTATTGTTTGAAATAATCACTTTTATGGTTCAAGGCTTGTTCAAAACACAATCAATCAACACCACAACTAGTCTAATCCTACCATACACCTTCTTAGGGTGTCATGGGGTCCTAAACATCACTAACAATGGTGGGTTTCATGAGGATACAACTAAAAATCCATAGATCTATGTTTATGTTGAAAATGAGTAACAATTAGTGGTATGATTAACATGTATATACTTGCATGATTAGTTGATAGCACAACAAAATATATCAAATGAGAGTATGAAAAGATTGAAAAGTTTACCTGTAACTTACTTGATGATTTGAGATGGTTTGGAGAGAAATGTGTAAGTAACCTAGGGATTTTTATTTCAAAATCCTAACTAGGAGTATAAATGAGACTAGATTATCACTTGTTCTTGAAAAAAAAGATGGATTCTCCTTGTGTTTTTGGCCGATCCAAATGGAGAGGAAAAGAGATGAGAGAGTTTTGATGTTTAGCTAGTTTATTAGTGGAGTGTATGTGTTCTTGAAATTAAATCAAAGACATATAAGCTAGAAACATTAATTGAAATGTCCTTAGCAATCAAGTGAAGTGGAAGAATTAGGGGTGCTAGGGGGAGCGGCACATGGAAGAGAAAAAGAGAATATGAGGCTAACTAAAGAACTTGTCTCCCCATTTTACAAGAGTTAGTTGTTTTGTGTATACATTAGGTGTTATCGTGTACCGAGTTAATTAGAAATAAATCTTGACGAATTAGAATAAAATGTGACGAAGTTGTAAAAATTATAAAATCATATTCCTTGCAAGAATCGGATGTTAGAATAGTAAATGATGAATAGTGATTGGTAAATAGTAAATGATGAATAGTGACTTGTGAATAGTAACTTGTGAATAGTAACTTGTCGAGGTTTGGAAAATGACCTGGTATTACGAGTTGTCACAGTATAGCTGGGCTGGGGATGAGCGGTGAGCTGTGGTGTATCGGGGTAAATATGGTGAGGTAGACACTGGAGTGGTGTGAGTATGCTGAGCTGGAATGGGTGATTCCTCCCGAACCGTCAGGTTTATATCACGCAAGCCAACCGCTTGTGAACGGTCAACCGTAATAAAGGGCCCTGGCAGCCCGGGTAGAAAAAGCAAGTTTACCAAGGAATATAAAATCATATCCTCGGGTCATTATGTCCTGGTGAGGTGTGATATTCTGAATACAACGAATGTGTGATGTTAAAATTTATTGAATATAGAAAAACAGAAATCTGATTGACTAACACTAGGAATGTGAATAATCATAGCTCTGTCACAGCTGTATCGTTAAAAACGTACAATCAGAAACCTAAAAACGCGAAAGATATACAAACGTACGTTTAAATTAAACGCAAACGTACAAAACGAAATAAAACAAACATTCCCAAAGAGGGAATTTGCATGCCTTAACGGCTTAAATGCAAATTAAAAGAAAATAAAATAAATAACTATATTTACAAAGTTATTATTATAATAATTAGAAAATCTAAAAACCTAAAATGTAAGTTCTATCTAAAAAATGTGAAAGATAATTAAAAACGACTAAAAACGTAATAAAAATGATTATCTAAGGTCTACGTAATTAAAAACTACAAAGAAAACTGAAAACGCGCGTTTTTATTAAAAACTATGTACGTGCGCGAGTAAAAACGTAAAATTATTGAAATATAAACATTACGGGTACAATTATAATTTTTACAGGTTCTATATGGCAAAAGAAAATTTTAGAAAAAAGAATTATATTTTTTTGACTTTTATATTTTTTATTATGATTTAATTACTATTTTACAAATAAAAATACGAAATAAATACTAAAACTAATCTAAAAAATCTGAAATTTTTTAGGTAATTACTTAACATGATTACAGATTTATTAAAAATAAAAATGACAAAACAGCTTATTTAAATAAGCTACAATAAGCAGAAAATAGAAAATAAGCTATACGAAAAAAACAATGGTTAAATAGAATTAAGTTGCAAACTATGACAGACCTGGTGCTCCAGAGCATATGGGAAGGGGGTGTGGTGTGTGCGCATGTTATACTAGCAAGAGGTCCAGTGTTCGAATCCCACACCCCACGTTTTTGCAAAATTATTTTTTTTTTCAATTTTCTTTTACAAACTAACTTTTCAACTAATTATAAACAACTTTTAAAAAGACAACTTAATTGATTTAAGCTAAATAAGCTAGTTCAAAATGCTATTTCACAACAGTAGGCTATATAAAAGATTTTTAAAACTAGAAATTTCTAAACAAGCTATAAGCTAGAATTTAAGTTATAAGCTAAAAGGAAAAGCTATTATGGACTGATGCAAGTGTAAATAAGCTATAAGAACAAGAAAAATCTAGGCACAAGAGTTGTAAAGCTCTCAATAAGCCAATGGCTTATTGAGGTCTGCTGTGGTTCTTTGTGGCGCAGGGCAGAATTGCCCGACTTTGGGCATAGTTTTAAGGGCTTTAAAGGTTTCTAAAAATCACACAAAAAATTACAGATGTACACAAGCTGGCCAACTCTAAGCGTGCCAAATTTTAGGTTCTAACTCCTTAAGACGAAGAAATGAAAAATCGACGAAAATTGGCTGAAAATGGTGAAATACGCAAATGTGCAGAAAAACTTGACTTTTTACAAAAACACTAATAAGTTGACTAAAATGAATTTAGATCCTATACTACTGACTCAATATGTAATATTATGCAATAATAACATGAAATAAACAAAGATTAACAAGATTTATACACATATGCAAGGTTATGGAACCTAATTATCTCACAGTCAACAGAAAAATTAGTACAAGTGTCAATTTGACTATTTCTTATGTAAGACTGATTGATTAATGTTTCACTGAGGTCAATAGATCATATATAGTGTATATCAGACAAGAACAACATCACACACAATCATCACCACAGTTTAACCATTAGATCCAAACAACCCTTTAATGAGATCAAAATGAGATTTTCAAAGCAAAAGTCTGTATAAACCAATTCCATCAAGTCCAGAGGTTTTAGTGTGTCAAACCAAACCTTTTTCAGCCAAAACAAGTAGTCACACATGTTCAAACTTAGGTTTCTCAAAAACTAGCATATTGACAGTCAAGTTACTAAATCAAACCACAATCAAATTCAAAACATGATTACATAATATTAAGCTATATTATCACTTACTAACAGCAAAGAAACATAAAGACATGATAATTAAAGCATATAAGTAACATAAGCAGTAAAAGGCAAAAATGGATAGAAAAGCTTACAAAATGGAAATCAAGAGAGATTAGTGAACCAAGGCTTAGATTACACCTATTAGCTTCCCAACAAGCTTCTAATACCCAATCAATCCACAATCAATCCAGCTCCAAGCTTCATCCTTATAAACTCTGATTTTTGTATTTTCATTGGTTTTCTGAATTTCTTTTGGTGTTTTTGAATTTTATAAACTATAACTGATTAAATGTATCTACAAGCTTTAAAGCTTTGTCAGGAGCTTACATGTACTAGTAGAGTCCATTAAACAACTATAATCAACAAGAAATTAAATGACATGAATTTAAAGGTACGAATTTAACATAAGATGAAATTTAAAGATTATTCTAATTAAAGCTGTAAATAAGGTTTTGTTACACATTGTCAGTGTTTAACAAACACTTGAAAGCAGTAAATGACATTTAATTAAAAGAAAGCATTAAAACTAATTATCACTATGTGACCTAGGCTAATCCAAAGGTAGTTTCTTCTCTTTCCTCCTCTTCTCTTTTATATCCTTTTGAGTTCCACTTGAGTTGCTGATTGAATCCCACTTTTAATCATGGCCATTGGATAAGCAGAAGTGATCCAAGCCTTTGTTTGGTATTTTGGCGGGAAAAGTTGTTTTTCCAGCTGTGGTTGCTTGTGAGGGTTTTACGGGGCATTAATTGTTTATTGGAACTTGTGTGAGGTGATGGAGAGTTGTTAGACAGCTGGGGGATGAGGTGATGTTGAAACCACCATTGGTTTGGTGGTTTTGTTTTGTGTCTGTGAGAGTGGGAGGGAAAGAGACGGGTCAAACATTAGTTTGACCCTGGATATTTAGCAAAGGGTGAAATGGGCTTTTTGTTGTTGGGCCAGGAAAAAGGGGTATTGGGTTTTGGATTTTTGGGATTGGGTTGTAATAATAATAAAAGGGTCCGGTTGGTTTAGCTTAGCACAAGGACCAATTATGTAATTTCTGGAATGTTGAGGGGCTGAATTGTCATCTTTCCAAACTTCATTCAAGGACTAAACCTGCCAAGTTAGATAAACCAAAGGACCTTATTTGCATTTATTACAATTTTAAACACCCGGGGGACCTTTTATGACATTTTTCAAAGTTGAGGGGGTGAAATTGTAATTTTCCCAAAAATTATCAAAAAGTTCCAAATTGTCATTCATGAATAGTACAAGGGTGATATTTGATAAAACTCCATTTTAAAACACCCAGGGACTGATTTTGCCAATTTTGATACTTGAGGGGTAAAAGTTGCCAAGTTGTGTAAACTTTTATCCAGGGATCATTTGTGAACATGTTTGATTATCCAAGGACTAAAGTTGACTTTTCATTCATTTTAAACCTTCAGGGACTAGTTTTGCCAATTTGTGAAACTTCAGGGACTGAAAATGACAATTGTTGTGAAATTGATCATTTTTCACTTGTTTTTCAATCTTTTGTACCTGAATCACATAAAAACACATTTTTATGAATTTGTATCATTTTGAGAGTCATTTGTGTGTTTTTGGTCGTTTTTGTGGGTTCAAATTGTATAAAAGATATGTGTAATTAGGCACATATCAGTATGCTGAGCTGGAATGGGTGGTTGAGCAGCGGCTCTGACAACCTCCATCAACGGGTCTAGTTTCTCAATCCATCTAGTCAGGCCAAAGGCTCCCTCTGTTCCTCTGAATCCTCCAACCATGATCTTTCGGAATTCAGAGTAAGTGCAACCACGGCTGTTGGTCACTGGCCTAGACGTTCCGGTGTTGGTGGTTGAATTGTTTGTGGCTGCGAGAGCGGCGGCCACATGATCAGCAACAAGTTGATCCAGAGTTGCTTGATTCGCCACTGGTGGATTTTTTGTAGCCCTGGTTGGGGCGGCGTTCCCAGCAACTTGGCCCTGTGTGGCTCTTGCCTCTCCGGCATTCTCAGCAGTCCTTCCCCTTAATGTCCTTGTTGGGGTAGGTGTGTTAGCAGTTTGTCCTCGTGTGACTCTGGTTGACTTTCGTTTGGGTGCCATTTATCTGCATCACAAAAAGATGGCGATAAATGAGATCTTGTTTATGGAAGGAAAGGATCATATGAATATATTGATAGTGCAAACAGAATGCAAGAATAAAGTCAACCATAGAGAAAAAATGAATAATCGGATAGAAACACCAAGCTTGTTATATATATATATATATATATCGAAAGGATAAAGGTGTACAAAATTACAAGTATGGTTAAAAGTTAGTGCTGGAATACTAAAGATAACTAGTCAACCTAATGAATACATCATCAACTACACTACTCTAGGCTCGGTCGCTATCTAGGCGTAACTGCTCAAATGCTAGAGTCATCCCTCCAATGGTAGTCTCCAACTGGCCAACACGATCCCTCAACTCCTGATTCTCTCTCATCACTGCTCCAATAGTGTACTCTGCAGTCATAATCCTCTGCCACTGAGTACGATCAACACCTCTAGCTCTTCTCAACATTCCCTGCATCCTGGTCTGGCCTCTGCCTAAGCCAATAGCCCTAAAATCCAAGTTCCTAAGCTCTCTACCATGCAACCTCTCCAAAGCATCCAATCTAGCTCTCAATCCAATCATCACCCTCCGATCAGAGTACATCTCCTCAAATAACACACAAGCAGCCCTATCAACAGTCCCAATCCTCCTCTCCACACTCTGGATACGGTCGGACTGCTCCAACCTCCCGATCTGGTCTGAGTGCACATCAAGTAAACTGGCCTGATTCGCTAGCTGAGTCCATATCTGTTCCATCTCAGTGGGTTCCTCAACCTTTGCAAGTGGAGAAACCACTGGTGATGGAAGTGGAGTAGGCATCGAAGATGGAGGCGGTATGAACGAAGGAGATGACGGTGTGTACTCTGGGCTAGCTGCACGTACACCCGTGTTGACATCACAAGCAATATCCATCCACTGACAATCACTCACATCCTGAATCTGGGCATCTCTAGAACTGTGACCAAACTCAAATATACTCTGAACATCCTCCATGATGCCCTTACCATCTTGTGGCATCATCACCTGATCCAAATCCATAGGTACATCTCTGTCCCTGTCATCATCTGCACAAATAGGAGTGTGCTCAGTAGGTGCTATCATAGCTGGAGTAGGCTCACCTTGAACCTACTGTGGATCCTCTACTGGATCCTTATCCTCATCTGAATAAGTCTCAACAGATCTCCTAGGTCTCTGGCTAAGAGGGGAATGGTCTGGAGATGATATGGGTGACTGAGATGGTGATGCAGTAGAGGTACCCTCATAATCTGATCTGGTCCTCCTCCTAGGTGAAAATAACACAGATGAAAGCTGGAGGCGACGTCCACGGACTCGCCTATACGAAGCCCGACGTCTGATAGGTGGGGTATCCTGAACATGCTGGGTGAAAGTGTATAGCTGGGCTGGGGATGAGCGGTGAGCTGTGGTGTATCGGGGTAAATATGGTGAGGTAGACACTGGAGTGGTGTGAGTATGCTGAGCTGGAATGGGTGGCTGAGCAGCGGCTCTGACAACCTCTATCAACGGGTCATCCGCAAATGGAACTGGCTGTCGCAACGGAGAAGTGTGTCCAGCAGCAGCTACCTCATCATGTGTACCGAAAGGGAGAGACATAGTCTGTGAAAAATATGGTGCGACACGTGTAAGTATATAGAAAATACTTATATCATATATACTTAATAAAATACTCAAATGGCATATCATAACACTTAATCAAATAAAGCAAATAATGCTCAAATCATAGCAAGCTAAACTGGCAGGCATCTGGCGGTCATTAGGAAAAGTTTTTCATAAATCGGTTATAGTTTAAGGTTTTTATAAACCTAGTTCTCTATAACCTAGGCTCTGAATACCAATCTGCAACACCCCCAAAATCATAATATTGCGGAAGCATACACTTTGGGTGCTACTAAATCGATAATCACAACACAAGATATAGAGAACGGATTGAAAATCCGTTTTAAAATACATTACATGTTCAAAGTCATGTTGTCTTACATAAAATTCATTTCAAATAAAAATGTAGCCCATTTAACAAAGCGGTCCAAATTTCAGAGTTAAGGCAACAATAAAAACATTTCCACTAATTATTATGACCATCGCCATGCCCTGCCTTCAGTAAACACACTTCAGTTTCCTGAGAAAAACATGCTAAAAGTCAGCTAACGCTGGTGAGTTCATAGGTTTGAAGTAAATAAGCACATATGGACCATAGCAAATATAGGACACAATTTATTATTAATGAAAATAAACGTACCAATTACTTAAATTCATTACAAATAATAAACACTTGACATCCTTTATCCAAATACTAAATAGATCAATGCATGAAAATTCTAGTTGATGAATTATGTCTCAAGCTATGACAATCATACTTGTTGACAAGACATAAATCAACCAACTTTGATCTATCAGAATTTTGAGAATACTTATTTCAAGAATTCAACTGGTGAAGTTCTTGTATGTGTACATTCAAATAATTTGATAATGCCACATAATATTTCATAAAGTGTGTGACAACCTCAATCACCAATTTATAATTATCAAACTTTCAAACATTTTTAAAGTTTAAAGTATTCTTATTCTTTTAATGTATAATGCAACTATGCTCTTAGTGAGCACAACTAGTTCACATGTCCAAGGATGAAATCCTACCATGACTAGTATTGAGTGTCATCTCAATTAAACCAGCATCATTGTAAACAAACAGCAATATGCTCTTTAAAATTTCGTAAACTTGAATATCTATTGTGTAATGTTTGATGCCTTCCAAACTTTCAAGTTTGTTGGCTATGACAATTTGCACAACAATTGACAAATTGTTCATCTATAGAATCTGGAAGCTGTTCCAGGCTGAGGATGTAATTCTATATCCAAACATATTCCATTAGAATAATCACTACACTAGTTATCTAATAACTTTCAATTAGATATCAACATTGTCATAACATCTTATAACAATTCGTTTATATAACATGATGTCCATGAAAAATCTTCGAGTCATACTTAGATTTCATTCATGTTCTATCTTATTTAAAAGATATGTATCAATTTAGACATTCTAAATGATATATCATGTTCTATTAGATTTATTTACCGCATATGTTTATAATAATAAACACACATTCCAAGGTTATATGCTTTATTTCCTAAATCTTTCAAGTGAAGTTTCATTCCAAGTTAAGACTTAACATTTAACTTATATGAAATGTTACTTCCTATATGTTATCCAACATATATGATTTAAGAAAGTAAACATAATACTCCCACTAGCTTTCAGGAATACTTATGTAACACCCCCAAAATCATAATATTGCGGAAGCATACACTTTGGGTGCTACTAAATCGATAATCACAACACAAGATATAGAGAACGGATTGAAAATCCGTTTTAAAATACATTACATGTTCAAAGTCACGTCGTCTTACATAAAATGCATTTCAAATAAAAATGTGGCCCATTTAACAAAGCGGTCCAAATTTCAGAGTTAACGCAACAATAAAAACATTTCCATTAATTATTATGACCATCGCCATGCCCTGCCTTCAGTAAACACACCTCAGTTTCCTGAGAAAAACATGCTAAAAGTCAGCTAACGCTGGTGAGTTCATAGGTTTGAAGTAAATAAGCACATATGGACCATAGCAACATTCAGCAAACAATTCAGCAATAACACACTATCCTGCTATGCAAACACTAAACCTCATCTAACCAAACTAGACATAGCAGCATGCCAAACTGGCATTAGCAAATAAAGGGGTGTCCGCGAGTGTTAATCCCCAGACACTCGGACTATTTGCATATGGTATACGTTCGCTTTGACTATGCCGAGCCAACCGAACGGGGGTGTCATCCCCAATAGATCTATTTATATCACACGGTTTCCCAGAGGGAATTGACGGTTGATGATAGTGGGCGCAATGAGATTCAGCTAAATTTAGGTTTCTGCATACAAGTGTGTATAAAAACAAAATCCATTTTTGGTCCATGAAAACAGTTTTGCATGTTTCTCACCCCAAGGCTTATAAAACAAAATGTATAAAAATATGGGGCTATAAACTCACCTTAAAATAATAGAAACCTGCTAATCAGTCGACAAAACGGTGCAACCGCTCCGACACGCAACCTAAATCAGTATGGTAAGTCTTAGCGAAATATTCGTGTCTTATATGTCTTTACTTTATTTGAAAAGTTTACGTGTGACCAGTGCTCGTGTATTTCTTGCTTGCTGTGTGGTAAAGTATATTTCAAAATGATTTATCGTATGTAACTCTTGGTGATGGCTCATGGTGAAAGTGTACGGTGGGAATACGTGTGACGGAACATCCGCGCTAGTATTCATCGTTAAATTTTGTAAGTAATATATATATAATCATATATATATATATATATATATATATATATATATATATATATATATATATATATATATATATATATATATATATATATATATATATATATATATATATAGATTAGGTTAAGTTTAATAATTATGTATTTAATTTATTTGGGTTATAATTAATTAAATAGGGTTTTGAGACATTAATAAAATAATAGTGTCAGTGGAGGAATATTATATTATAAATATTGTTTATTATTTATAATATAATTTTAATTATAAGAAATTTGGAATAATTGTTAAGTATTTAGAAAATTTAACAAGTTAAGTATTTTTATCAAAAATACTCGAAGTGTTGGAATTTTAGTAAAATTTGGGCATGACACATTTGTTTATCCAATCGTTTCCATTTTCTCATGTTGATGCGTTCGCACTTGGTTTTAAATTTATAAACAAGAATTATCGATTAGCTAGGAACATATTCGGGCAAGTATACCCTAGTCGTATGTAGTATAGAGGTTGGTAAGTCAAGGTCGTCCCAAGAGACTTGGTTGCACTCAAGTGTCGTTTGTTTGTTTAAGCAAGTAACAAGTTGATGGTTATGATTGTCACGGATCAAACCAACAAGAAAAGCAATATAAGAACAATCACACAAAGAACATACATGTTTGGCAATGATAATAAGTGAGTAAGAACTTGGTGTAAGCCTTATAATAAATTAGTAAGAACTAAATTAAACTTTCACTTGTTATGTTTATTAAGTTTCTCATACAATCGTCACAAAGTACAAGACCAAAACATTCGTCGACTAATGAATTGAAATCAACCACTATTGAGAATCCTTTCGACATATAGACTCAACAATAATTAATCAAAACAATAAACAAGACAAGTTCCAATTTAACCAAATATGATGTTATCATCATAATCCAAACAAACACTACAAATATCCAAACATCCTATTATCACAAATTATCATAATATCCAAGCAAGTAAACAAAACTATTCCATGTCAAGATTAATCAATAACCAATTCAAAGTTGTTGGGAATTAAATGAAGCAGATAGTACGGTTCTTTATATGTTAGTACGGTTGAACAGTTGCTAAAGAATACAAGAACAGTTATTACTGCTGATGAAGAAAAGTTCGGACTGCTTAAAAGATCAAGGTGAAACCGTGTGAAGATAAATATGGAATGGATATGATGTATATCTTATTTGTATAGAATGATACGAATATGGTTTACTTTTAAAGGACTCTTTGTGCTATAAAAAGAGATCCTCAGTTAGGGTTTTAATATACATAACCATATCTCCTATACGTACAAGCATTGTTAAGAGCTTCACGTTTAATCGTTCAATATATTAAAAGCAAAGTGTTTGGTTAAACAATTGTCTTGTTTATTATTATTGTTATATTCATACGATCATACAATCACCAAACACATATTCTTTTAAGTACTTGGTAGTAAATTTCGCGTGCTATCAAGTATATACTCAAAGTATCCCCAACACAACGTGTGTGTTTAGATCCGGTCAAGTGGTATCAGAGACAGGTTTCTGATACTTTGAGTTTAGAAGATCCAGAAGAACACTTTTCTCTTACAACAAGGAAGATGCCTTTCTCAGACTCTGAGGTACATATACTTCAAAAATGCTCAAACTCTTGTCATGCTTTAAAAGATTATGAAAATGTTAAGAAACAGTATGATGATCTTAGAGTAGAGTTTAATCAAGTAAGTTTTAGTCTGTCAAATCATAAAAGAGGACTAGCTATTTTGGAAGAACAAATTGTGTTTTATAAACAGAATGAGTCAAACTTCTCTAAATAGATAGGTGTTTTAAAAAGGGATTTGCAAATAAGAGATAATAAAAAAAGGAAAAAGAAAACATCCAGTTAAGTGTAGATACTCTTGAACATACTTCAAAAGGAGTTAAGAAGATAGTAGAGAGTCAAATACTTAACAAAGCTAAATCTGGTTTAGGTTATAAGTCAGTTGCACCCCCCTTTTAGAGGAATGTTTGCTCCACCAGGAATTGATTTAGCTCATACAGGTTTAGAAGAGTTTAAGGATATGGATTTTCCTGGATATGGTGTTAAGATTAGTGAGAATCTTGTTAAATTTGTTAAGGCAAAAGATTCTTTTGTGAGTGCTAGTGATACATCTCTTTCTGAGGACAAGGTGTCCTCTGGTAGATGTTTAGATGGACCAACTATTGAGGATTGGACATCTGATGATGAGGATGTAGAGGTTAAGGACAAACCTAATGTTGTTAAGGTAGAAGTTAAACATGTTCCTAAAATGGTAAAGAATGAGAATATAAAACCAGTTAGGAATAATGTAAGATATGCTGAGATGTATAGGTCTAAAAGTAGATCTTCAGTTCCTAGGGGTAATCAAAGGAACTGGAATGGTTTTAAAACTCAACAACTTGGAGATGAATTTGTGATGCAGAATAAAGTATGCTTTGTATGTGGCAACTTTGATCATTTTGCTGCTTATTGTGACTCTAACCCATGGAAGAAGAGAGATTTTGGGAATTCAAGGGTGAATTGGAATAAAAATGCTAGGGTAACTCGAAATAGTCCGACAAGAGATATTAACCCTAATGTGAATCAAAAATTGTCACCCAAAGCAGTTCTGTTAAGATCTGGAGTCAAAGCAGTTTCAACTGTTAAGTCAGCAGTTCCAATTGCTAGATCAAAGAAATGGTTTAAGAACAAACAAACGGTTACAAGTGCAAAACAACTTTCAAATCATGCACAAACAGTTAAAAGGCATTTTTATAAGAAAACAACAATGACCAATCAAAAATGGGTGCCTAAAGTTAAACCAGCAGTTCCAACTGCTAGGTCTGCAATTACTACTGCTAGGCATATGAGTGTAAAGGGAAATATGGGAAATGGTGTTAATGCATCAGCATCATGGGTTTGGAGACCTATCAAACCTAATGGTACTTCAATTGTTTTAAAAAGAATAAATTATGTTGATGTTAGAGGCAAACCTAAGTCTGTGATGGCTTGGGTTCCCCAAGGAAATTAATTCCTTATTTATATGCAATGTTAGTCATATGCTTATTTTGTTATGAGGCAAGTGCTTTGCACCTTGTTTCTTTGTTTTTGGACTAACACTTGCAGGTATGGATGATAAGCACCAAGGAATTACAAGTGCTTTCTGTTTTGGACTGAATGGTGATTTGGAATGTCAAGTGTGAGATCTTGTCACACAAAAAATGGTAATTGGTTCACCATGTCTAATCCACATAAGAACCAACTAGTCCAGATCAAACGGTTTCTGGTAAAGACTAATCAAATCCGTTTATGGTTGACAGTTTACCAAAAACTGGATGTTTATCAACTCACCAAATCTACTTGTGAAGAGTTGGCTAGTCCATAGCAAACGGCTATTGGTAAAGACATGTCAAATCCGTTCATAGCTGATAGTTTGCTAAAAAATATAAGTGGATAAAATTGTTTTCAAATCCACATTAAAATTACAACTTGATTTCATCTCTGAAAATTTTTGCTAACAGTTTGTACTGTTGGGGTTAACAGTTTGTACTGCTGGCTTCACCAGTTCGTACTGATTGTTCAAATTTGGTTCCTACTGAGTTTATGCTCTGTGATACACCTCTCTCAGAATGTCATACATCTAGAAGTGTTAAGAGCAGTTTGAAACTACACAACTGAATTGATGGTAACTTGTACAAATTGTCATATTGGATGCTGAGCTTGGATGTCATATGTTCTAGTTCATCTGATGGTGAAGATTCTTGGGAGGAATTAATTAAAAGTTTGTTCTAGTTGCTGTTAAAGATGAGGTTGCTGTTAAAGATGATTATGAAATTCAGGGGAGGAAACAGGTGCATAAAATTTATTCATTAAAGAGGTGGATTCATTACATAAGAAAAACCAGCAAAACCAACCAACTCCTATCAACACAAACCAACCAACTACCAACACACAAACCTAAACAAACCCAACACACATCCACTACTCAAGCTTCCTCTTTCCTTTGTCCTTGAAGTCTGGCATGGATTTGTGAACTCCTTTGCCATCGATTGAGTTCCACACTTTCCAACAAGGAAGTCCCAAAACTTGTTTATCAGGTCTTGGAAGCTGTTGATGTTTTTCGGGCACTTGAACCTTACTCATCTTTACCACAGCTTTCTCTATCTCTCTTGTCAATACAACTGATAGTGGAAGTGCTTGTTGATCATCATCATCAAAGGATGTTAGAAGGTCATCATCAGAAGATACTTCTTGAGCTTTTGGAGATGGGTTTCTGATAGTCAGATTAGTGTAGTTCGGTGGAAAGTAAGATCTCCATCCATCACTTTCTGAATCTGAAGATGAATCTGATGAAATCTTAACAATGTTTGGATTGGATGAACTCATTGGGTTTGATAGCTGTGATTTGAAGAATGATGAGTTAGTATTGAGAATTTAAGGCTTTTTATAGAACCAATGGAGTTTTAAAGCAATTAAATGCAGGGTTGGTATTAGCAATTAAATTCTTTGGGTTGGTATTTGGAATTAATTCCTTATAAGAATAAATTTTATTATGGTAATTTTTGAGGAGTTGACCAAAAAGAGTACGATAAGTGAAGAAAATTCCCAAGTGTTTCGAGATTAAAGATAAGTGTTTGAAAGAATCCACCACATCAACATAAGCAGAAGTTTAATTCAAGAAACTTGTTGATTTGCATAGAAATCATAAGTTTAGGGGAGGATTGTTGGGAATTAAATTAAGCGGTTAGTACGGTTCTTTATATGTTAGTACGGTTGAACAGTTGCTAAGGAATACAAGAACAGTTAGTACAGCCGATGAAGAAAAGTTCGGACTACTTAAAAGATCAAGGTGAAACCGTGTGAAGATAAATATGGAATGGATATGATGTATATCTTATTTGTATAGAATGATACGAATATAGTTTACTTGTAAAGGACTCTTTGTGCTATAAAAAGAGATCCTCAGTTAGGGTTTTAATATACATATCCATATCTCCTATACGTACAAGCATTGTTAAGAGCTTCACGTTTAATCGTTCAATATATTGAAAGCAAAGTGTTTGGTTAAACAATTGTCTTGTTTATTATTATTGTTATATTCATATGATCATACAATTGCCAAACACATATTCTTCTAAGTACTTGGTAGTAAATTCCGCGTGCTATCAAGTATATACTCAAAGTATCCCCAACACAACGTGTGTGTTTAGATCCGGTCAAAAGTTCAACATGAATAATAGAATTCAAAATCATAAAAGTAACAAGAGTTTACACAAGGTATCAATTACAATAGGTAAAGGTGAAGGATTATAGAAACCTTTAAGCCTCCAATCAACTACAACTTCTAACCAAGCCGGAAAATCACACCCGAACACTTTCTTTTGCACTTGAGCACTACTTCTGGAAATGGCAGAGGTTTGTGGTCTTTTGGGGTTGATAATAGTTGGTGAAAATTCGTCCTTAAGGGTGGAGGATAGAATTTCACACCTAAAACCATGCCAAGATGGTCTTATTTATAGGTAGAAGCCACCCTTAGCCAACAAGTAAATTACTTGGGCAAAAAGTGTCATAATGTAGCAGGTTTATGAGTTAATGGAGGCACATGATCAGACATGGGGCTTAATGGCACTTAAATAAGCATTAAAAATAACTTGGAGAAGTCAGATTCAGCCAACCGATCGGATGCGGGGCAGTACCGATCGGTTGGAGCTCTTGTAAAAATCAAGTTTGCTCCATCCGAATCGGATGCGGGCTCCTACTGATTGGATGGAGCCTTCTGACCAGAAATAATACAGACCAAAGTTGTAGATCTTTCTCTTAGCTTTCCGTGGCCGCTTGAATCAACTAAATCCGAGTTCGTATGCTCAAGTTATGGCCAAAATGGTGGAGGTGTGTCGGGAACAACGAGTCTTCCAATAATTCTTCATTTTAGCTTCTTTTCTTCATTTCTTTCCTCGTTTTCCTTCTTGTACTTTATTCTTTGAGTCTTTGGAGTGACACTTTCAAGACTTTATCTTCTCAAATATACTCCAAGAGACTTTCATTTGTCGGGAATTCTTCGTATATGCATAAATCTTTGTTTATTGATCATTTCTTCGCCTTTTTCTCCGTTTTCTTTGTCGTGAGCTTCCATGAACCTAAAATAGAGATTATACTTCATTAAGTGTTGGGAATTAAATATTCAAGAAGTTTAATATCGGGTTCTACTTAAAGAAATACTCTAAGTGTGTTTCTGCTGCTAGCGTTATCGGTTCCTGCTGCTAGCATTAACATTCTGCTGCTGAGTGTTTCTGCTGCTAGTGTTTCTGCTGCTAGCGTTAACATTGCTGCTGGTGATTAACTTTCTGCTGCTGAACGGATAAGTTTGAAAAGATATTATGTGTATTAAAGTCAACAATATACAGTAGATAATATCTTGCCCCATGTGATCAGTCATAATGTTATATTCACAGAACAAGTTGTAAACATAGATACATGTTGTATCTTAATGACTGACACACTCAAAGCAAGCGTTCGATTAGACTTGACAATATTATAAAGATCTTTCTTGTGTTATAAAAGAAAGATCTTAGACTAGTTTTATATATAACAAAGAGTGACATAATAGTGTGTTATTTATTATGTGTTTAGAACATAACTCTTAAGAACATAGAAACATAAGATTCAAGGTCTTTGTAACCCTAGTGATAGTGAAGATCACTCGTATTATCTTGAATAATATTGAATCGTTTGGTGATAACATTACATGTTCTTTGTTCTATATACACAAGCATAACTGTTCCATTTCCACAACACAAATAACCTTCTAAGTGTGATTAAGTAAATTCCGCGTACTTGATCATATTAACTCAACTTATCACATACACAAAGCAACAAAGGTTTAACCACCTTATCAGTGTATCGATCGAAACCCCCTCAATTGGTATCATAGAATCAGGTTGATATAGTTGATTTAGAAGAAGAAGAAGAAGAAATGGAAGTTGAATCAATTCAGACCAATGTTGCTGCAAAAATACCCATGCTAAAACAGAATGAGTTTGAGATGTGGAGGCTGAGGATAGAGCAATATTTCCAAGTGCAAGACTATGCACTTTGGGAAATCATTAAAGATGGAAACTCTTCCCAGCCTACAACCATTTCATCAACAGTGGAAGGCAAAGTAGTGACAACTCTGCAGACAAAGCCAACAACTGCAGAAGATAGAATAAAGAAGAAAAATGACTTGAAGGCAAGAAGCATGCTGATGATGACCATTCCCAATGATCAACTTCTAAACTTCAGCAAGTTCAAAGATGCCAAGTCATTATTTGAAGCTATTATTGCCAGATGTGGTGGAAATGAAGCCACCAAGAAAACCCAAAAGACACTGTTCAAGCAGCAGTTTGAAAACTTCTCCTCCACATACAATGAATCTCTTGACCATATGTTTAATAGGCTTCAGAATATTGTGAGCCAACTTGCTATTCTTGGTGTTGAAAAACCTCTAGAAGATTTGAACTCAAAATTTCTGAGAAGCTTACCAGAAGATTGGGCTATGCATGTTGTTGTGTGGAAGAATAAGCCAGACCTTGATACAATAGAGCTTATAGATTTGTATAGCAACTTTAAGATTGTGGAGCAAGATTTAAAGAAGAATGGAGGTACTAGTTCTAATACTGGGAACATGGCATTTATGTCAACTCCTAGTACCTCAAAATCAAGTGAAGAGGTGAAAGTTGTTGATGGTGTTGGTGCTGCTAATTCATCAAGCAGTACCATGGGTATTTTGGATGAAAAGACTTGTTGTGCATTTCTTACAAGTCAAAATAATGGGTCCATGCTCACCTATGAAGACCTCCAAGAGATCAATGATGATGATCTGGAGGAAATGGATCTAAAATGGCAAATTTCTCTTCTTAGCATGAGAGCCAAGAAGTTCTATCAAAGGACGGGGAAGAAGCTCTTAATCAGCAACACTGATACTGCTGGTTTTGACAAGTCAAAGATAGAGTGCTATAACTGTCACATGATGGGTCACTTCTCAAGAGAGTGTAGAAGGCCAAGGCAGCAGGATAGCAAGAACAAAGGTTTTGGAAGCACATCCAAAACAAGGGAGGTTTCTGAGCCAAACTCAAAGGCTATGGTAGCTATTGATGGGCTAGGTTTTGATTGGAGTTTCATGGCTGATGAAGAAGAAGATGCTTCACAAATGGGACTCATGGCTTTTTCTACTTCTGAGGCACAATCTCATAAAGCTTGTTCAAATGCTTGTACTGCTCTTAAAGAATTACAAACTTTAATCAAACATTATGATGAACAAACGAAAGAGCTAGGCAAAACTCATCAAAACTACATTAATTATAGGTGTGGTTTAGAATCAACAGAAAAGCAGATCTTATACTACAAAGAAAATGAACTTGCTTTTTCTGATGACAAAGCTCTACTTAAACAAGACATATTCTTTAAGGATGCTGAAATTAAGCATTTAAGAGAGGCTTTTGATAGGGTCAAAAAGGAAAATGGAAACATTCACTTGACTACACAGACATTAGAACATGCTTCTAGAGGTGTGACCAACATGATAGAATGTCAAGTGATCAACAGAGCTAAGTCAGGAGTAGGATATAAGAGTATCCCACCTCCATATAGAGGTATCCCTAAACCCCCAGGGATTGACCTAGAAAATTCAGGTGTTCCTGAATTTCAACAACCTGAGCTACAAAATGGTGTACAGCCAAAAACTAAGCTAGTTGTTGATGAACCTAAGAAAGTAAGTGAAAGTTTAAGTAAAACTTCACTTTCTGAGGACAAGGTGTCCTCTGATAGAAGATCAGATACAATAGTCATTGAAGACTGGGTATCTGATGATGATGAAGATGAACAGGTTATGTCTAAACCTGAAGTAGTTAAGAAAGCAGGAACAAGAGTTCCTAAAGTGATCAAAAAGGATACTGTTAAGCCTAGAACAAACATTAAACATGTTAGGCAATCAGTTAAATATTGTGAACAATATAGATCCACTAGCAAGCCCAGAGGTAACCAAAGAAATTGGAATGGCCTCAAGTCTAACCAATTAGGTGATGACTTTTTCTTTTATAATAAAGCTTGTTACACATGTGGTAGTTTTGATCATCTTGCAGCTTTCTGTAACAAATGGGTATCTGGGTATGAAAACAATAGGGTGAATTTCAAAAGGCAAACTCCTCAAACTCACTTTCACTCTAAGTCTAAGAGAACAAAACCCAGAGCAGTTATCAAAGCAGTTTCTGCTGCTAGACCATTCATGACTGTTAACCCAAGACCAACAGTTAAAAATGCAAAATCTTTTTATACAAATGCATCAAAGACTGTTCAAAGGCCCATTAAAACAAAAGCAGTGGTCCAAAAACAAGTTTGGAAAATTAAGGGAACAATTACAAAGCTAGCAGTTTCTGCTGCTAAGCATGTAATTCATTCTGCTGCTAGGGAAAACAGGGAAAATGCTGTTAAGGCCTCAGCATGTTGGATTCTTAAATCCAATGTTGCATCAACTGTTCTTAAGAGATTAAATTTCATTGATGCAAGAGGCAGATCCAAGTCAGTAATAGCTTGGGTCCCCAAAAGAAACTAATACTTCTCATTTCTGTGCAGGAACATTCAATTGATAAACAAGAGGATCAAGGATACTCAGATAGTGGATGTTCAAGGCACATGACAGGCAACAAGTCTTATCTCTCAGATTTTCAATCTATAGATGGAGGCTATGTTACATTTGGAGGAGGTGTTGGTGGCAAAATTTCCGGTAAAGGTACAATCAAAACTGGAAATTTAGATTTTGAATATGTGTACTATGTACAAGAGCTAAATTATAATCTTTTTAGTGTCTCACAAATGTGTGACAAAAAGAACAAAGTTCTTTTCTGTGACACTGAATGTCTTGTACTTTCTCCTGATTTTAAGATGCCTGATGAAAGTCAAGTGCTTCTTAAAATTCCTAGAAAGGGCAATATGTACAGTGTAGACATGAAGAACATTGTTCCTAAAAAGGATTTAACTTGTCTTGTTGCAAAGGCCACATTGGATGAATCAATGTTATGGCATAGGAGGCTTGGTCATATTAATTTCAAAACCATAAATCAGATTGTTAAGAATGGTTTGGTAAGAGGTTTACCTCAAAAACGATTTGAAAATGATCAAACATGCATTGCTTGTCTTAAAGGCAAACAACACAAAGCCACTTGTAAGCCCAAGATTTTTAACTCTATCAATCAATCATTGTTTATGCTTCATATGGACTTGTTTGGTCCTACAAACGTTAGAAGTGTGCAACATAAGAGATATTGTCTAGTTATTACTGATGACTATAGTAGATTTACATGGGTTTTCTTTTTAGCTACTAAGGATGAGACACCTAGCATCCTTAAGACTTTCATTACTGAGATAGAAAACCTAGTAGACAAAAGAGTAAAAGTCATTAGATGTGATAATGGGACTGAGTTCAAAAATAGAGTTATGGATGAATTCTGCAAAGAAAAGGGTATTAGGAGAGAATTTAGTGTTGCTAGAACTCCACAACAGAATGGAGTTGCTGAAAGGAAAAATAGAACACTAATAGAAGCTGCTAGAACTATGTTAGCTGACTCTAAGCTGCCTATAACTTTTTGGGCTGAAGCAGTCAACACTGCTTGCTATGTTCAGAATAGAGTTTTAGTTGTTAAACCTCATAATAAGACATCATATGAACTTTTTAGAGGTAGAACTCCTGCAATAGGATTTCTTAGACCTTTTGGATGTCATGTGACAATTCTCAATACCTTAGACCATCTTGGAAAGTTTGATGGCAAAACAGATGAAGGTTTCTTAGTTGGATATTCTCTCAATAGTAAAGCATTTAGAGTATACAACTTAAGAACTAAGAAAGTAGAAGAAAACCTACATGTGGAATTTTTAGAGCATAAATCCAATGTAGTAGGTGAAGGTCCTAATTGGCTATTTGATCTAGAGTCATTAACCCATTCTATGAATTATGTGCCTGTTGTTGCAGAAATTAATGATTTTTCAGGTTCACAAACAGCAAATGAGGAAGGGTTAGACAAGGAGACAAATCAAGATCATATATGGATGCCAATAAGTACCAGTGTGGCTTCAACTTCAACAAATGATGAATCTTCTTCTGATAAAGCAAATGAAGATGTTGAAAGTGAACATAAGGAAGATGGAACAAAGGAACAACAGAATGTTTCTACTGATGATAGTGCTGCTGAGACAGAGCATTCTGCTGCTAGGCTAAACTTTTCTGCTGCTAGGCCAAATGATTCTACTGCTGGCCCTTCAGACTCAAATGAAGCAGATTTCTCAGATAATGAGGTGGATTTAAGTAATATCTCACCTACATATCAAGTTCCTTCAACCCCACACACAAGGATTCACAAAGTCCACTCCCTAGAAAATGTGATTGGAGATGTACAATCAGGTGTGAAGACAAGACAACAACTGATGTCTTCAGACCAACAAGGGCTTCTTGATGCCCTTTATGCTTCAAAGCAGCATGAGTTTTCAAACTCGTGCTTGTTTGTATGTTTTCTCTCACAAGATGAACCAAAGAATATTATGAAAGCCTTAGATGATTCAAGCTAGGTAGAAGCTATGCAAGAGGAGCTTCTTCAGTTCAAGATTCAGAAGGTATGGGTGCTAGTTGATTTACCTAAGGATGCAAAGGTAATTGGCACTAGATGGGTTTTCAAGAATAAAAGGGATGAAAGGGGAATAATGATTAGGAATAAGGCTAGATTAGTAGCCCAAGGGTATACACAACTAGAAGGAATAGACTATGATGAGGTTTTTGCTCCAGTAGCAAGACTTGAGGCAATTAGGCTTTTCTTAGCTTATGCTTCATTTTTAGGCTTCACGGTTTACCAAATGGATGTCAAGAGTGCATTTTTATATGGTACTATTGAAGAAGAGTTGTATGTCTCACAACCTCTAGGGTTCATTGATCCTGACCATCCAGACATAGTGTACAGAGTTGTTAAGTCTCTTTATGGCCTTCATCAGGCACCTAGAGCAAGGTATGAAACACTAGCTTCCTATTTAAAAGAAAATGGATTTCAAAGAGGAAAGATTGATCAGACACTTTTCATCAAACAGCACAAGAAGGATCTTCTGTTAGTGCAGGTGTATGTGGATGATATTATCTTTGGATCTACAAGGAATGAGATATGTTTAGAGTTCGAGAAGCATATGCATGATAAGTTTCAGATGAGTTCCATGGGGGAACTTACATTCTTTTTGGGTTTGCAAGTTAAACAGTCATATGAAGGCATATTTATTAGTCAAGATAAGTATGTTGCTGAGATTCTAAGGAAGTTCAACTTTGCTGATTCAAAAATGGCAAGCACACCAATGGACTCTGAGAAGCCACTTCCAAAAGACTTAGATGGAGAAAATGTAGATGTACACACTTACAGATCTATGATAGGATCTTTGATGTATCTCACATCATCAAGACCTGACATCATATTCTCTGTTTGTGCTTGTGCAAGATTTCAAGTAACTCCAAAGGTTTCTCATTTAACAGCAGTCAAGAGAATTTTTAGATATCTCAAGGGTCAACCTAGGTTGGGACTATGGTATTCTAGAGAGTCACATTTTGACTTGGTAGCATTTTCGGATAGTGATTATGCTGGTGCTAGCTTGGACAGAAAGTCAACAACTGGAGGATGTCAATTCCTTAGGTTTAGACTTATCTCATGGCAGTGTAAGAAGCAAACAACTGTGGCTACTTCAACAACTGAAGCTGAATATGTAGCTGCTGCAAGTTGCTGTGCTCAAGTCTTATGGCTTCAAAACCAACTTCTTGACTATGGGTACAATTTCATGAACACTGTTATTCATATTGATAATAGTAGTACTATTTGCATAATTAAAAATCCAGTGCAACATTCTAAAACAAAACACATTGAAATTAGACATCACTTTATTAGAGATTGCAATGAGAAAAGATTAATTCAAGTTCTTAAAATTGCTTCAGAATTTAACTTTGCAGATCTACTAACCAAAGCTTTTGATGTTGGAAGGTTTCAGTACTTGGTAGCAAGTATTGGAATGCTTAATCTTTGAATTTTTCAATCTAATGTGTTTTTGTAAATAAATTTTTGTTTGTGCTGCTGGCTTTAAACGATACTACTGCTATTACAAAAGTTTGTGCTGCTAGTACAAATTTAAATTGTGTTATTCATACAGTTAGTCCTATGATTATTCTAATACAAGACAAGTACTTTGTACATTGTTCTTTTGGTTTTAGACTAACAATTTCAGGTATGAACATGTGAACACAAAGGAAGTTTCAAGTGAAATGGAAGCAGCAGAATGATAATACTAGTTTCTGTCATAATAGGTTTATGATGGAAAGAGTTTGGGAATTTCAAACCTCCTTAAAACTTCTTTCTTGAAGCTTGATTATGGTGTTTCACATTGAATTGATGACTTAGTTGATCAGAAAGTAACTGATGCAACTCACTTTCTATCATTTTATACTTTTAAGTATAATGAGCAAGTCTAAGGACATCTGATAGAAAGAACAGCTAGTAAAAGTGAATCTAACACTTGTGTTAGAGGTAACAATTGCTATGAGCTGGAAACCCTGTCAAGAAATCCTTTTGAATAGGTTTATCTTTACACAGGCAGTTATTTATAACTGAAAAACATTGGTTCTCACACAACCAGAGGTTGCTTTTAACTGAAATCTTGATTAAGTGTCTGTTATACACTTAATCCCTTCAAAATGGTTGAAAGCAGTATGGTTTTTCATAATAAAATCAAGTACATACTGCTAAGGCAAAAGTTTCTTAAAAGGATTTTCAAAAGAGACTCACAAAAACCATCAAATGATGGACCATGAGTCAAATGCCCCATGAATTATCTCTCATAGGAGTTAACACACCTAGAAGTGATGAGGGCAGCAAATTAAACTCTTAAGGAATTGATGGCTTCATGTACAACATTGTCTGAAGAGAGAAATATTTTGGTACATAGTGAGAGATCTTCCAAACAGGGGAGGAGGAAAGATTATTTGCAATCCAGGGGAGGAAATGTCTCAGGAGAGGAAATAATTCCAAAGAAGGAAGACAACCAATGAAAAAGAGGAAAAGACAAGAGCATACAAGATGATGACATGGAGGTTGAAAATGACAAGAATAGAGCTTATTCTGGAGTATTTTATATATTCAGAAGGGATGAAGCATTCCAAAGGAGAAAGTTCTATCTAGGTCAAACGAAGAAAAGTTTCAATTTCAGTTCACCACGTTTGTTCATCACTTGCAAAGGCATGCTGATAGATGATTTCACTTGTTGAAACAAGCATCCAAGATACACAACATCATTGCCTCTTATAATTCCTCCATCCAAGGAAATTGCACCATCTTTTAGGTCAATGGTTGAAGACTGAAGATGTGTATTGATATTGTTAAAGTCAAAGAACAGAAAGCAGATGAGTTACTAAGAAAGATATTTAATCTTGAAGAACAGAAGTATTTGAAAGATCTTCACAATCCATAATTTAATTCAGAAACATGTTGAAAAGGATTCACATGTTTAGGGGAGGATTGTTGGGAATTAAATATTCAAGAAGTTTAATATCGGGTTCTACTCAAAGAAATACTCTAAGTATGTTTTTGTTGCTAGCGTTATCAGTTCCTGCTGCTAGCATTAACATTCTGCTGCTGAGTGTTTGATGCGTGGCTTTGCGACCTTACAACAGGTTTTACCTCTTGAGGGATCTCAAGAGGCTTGCAATCCCCACCAGGCAGTGTACCTGACCGATGTAGTATAGTGAAGTGGCAAGTACCGGGGGATTGATCGTTCTCTAGGGGAATAGTGTCGTTAGGATTGAAAAACTACTCTAATAGGTCTAAGGGTGAGGGAAGATTTCTTTTGTATTTTTATATTTTTTATGAAAGCAAGTAAAATCTCGGGTTTGAAGAAGTGGGCGGAATTAGTTGCTAGTCAACTAACCCAAATAACTACAAATGCAAATAAAATAAAATAACTGAAAATGAAAAGGTTGTGTAACTTATATGGGGAGAAATGTGTTTACTTAGATTTCCTTACTCCCTAACTATCTTTTACCGGTTGATTAGTGTGTATTAATTGCGTGGATGACGGGTGTATTCCTTAATACCAATCGTGGGGTGGTGTACGTACTTCCCCAACTCTACAAGCTCCTACTTCACTTCTATGTCGAGCCGGCTAAGAAGCTCCTAACATGGGATCACTAGAATTCGCTCATGCATTAAATACAACCAAATAAACCTAGTACGCATTGGTTCATGTTTCTTAAGACGTTCAAGCAAGTTACCGTATAGGAGGTTAGCCAGTTTTCTTAAGCCTAACATCGATAAACAATCATCCAATACAATTAATAACACACTAATAACCAATAATCAATAGTTAGGTTTCATTAGATCTAAGCAAACACAAGATAAATCTAGCCTAGCATGTTAATCAAAAGACAAGAACAAGATATAATCAAACAACACATAGACATATTGATTGATTAAGTGATTACTTATCTTCAATTAAACATGGGAGATCCAAGGGTATGAAAACCCTTAAAAATGGCAGAAATTCGTCTTAGGGTTTCTCCTCACAAAGTTGCACACTAATGACAAAAAATTGCAAAACTATATATAGAACTTAGTGGCTGACGGCGTCACGTTATAGATCTTGACGCCGTCACCTCGCCGTGGCTAGGGTTCCCGGATGGTCTTCCTGACGCCGTCCCTCTTTAATCCTCCAAAATCATCCCTGGCTTATCAAGGCTTGACGACCTTCTTGACGCCGTCCCCCTTTAATCTTCCAAAATTTCTCTGGCTTATCAAGGGCTGACGGCGTCACAATAGAGCTTGACGCCGTCACATGTACTTTCCAGCATATTTTTGAGACTTTTCGTTTTCTTCACTTTTATGCTCCAAAAACGTCCAAAATGCTTTCTTTTCCAGATTTCTTCTCCAAAGTACCTAAAATGACAAAAGGAACGATTTAGGGCAATATTTGATCAAATAAATACGATTTAGGGCTTAAATGACCCCCTAAAAGCGGTACACTTTTCGCTTCATCAAATACCCTTACACTTGAGATTTGCTTGTCCTCAAGCAAATGCGCTTTTATTCTAATCAAAATACAAGTTAGAGGTCATTTAATGCTAATATAAAAGTAATTACAACAAATAGTCGTTCCACTTTAATCATAATAAGCACGGAGATTACAAACTAGCACCTCACAAGTAGTGTTTAGATACTCACATCTCTCAGGTGTCATAAAAGTATATCTCATAAATGAAAACGGATAATATCTCTCACTACCTGTCATAGCAAATAGATTACCATAGGATTGGGAAAGGATCAAAAACCTCCTCCACTAGGCGTAAGCACCTAAGATAAACTATCAAAGAGGGCTTTTAAACGGGTTATAACGTTAGGTGTAGGGATATGATAAACACGGATTTGTTGGATAAGGGATATTTTACTGGTGGCGAGTTAAAGATCTTGATTAATTACATGTACAATATGGCATTGCTAAGCCAAGACTAGACTCGACTTAAGCTAAAAACAAAATAACAAAAACATAAAATAAACATAAAATGAAACGGGATGGTAGTCCGTATGTTTTTTCTACTTTTCTTTTTCTCATTTTTTTGTATTTTTCTTGATTTTTTTTTTTTTTTTTTTTTTTTCATACACTCTTGCCCTACCATCCAAAATAATACATCATAGGGGCGTTGCATTCCCCTTACACTTGAACTTTTACATAACTTTACAAATAACTATTCTAATGACTCGAATTAAGATAATCGAAACACTTGGAGTACTTTTAAAATATTTAGCACATATGGGGGTAATAATGTTGTTCTTCCCCATTACTCCATTACACTAGTACTTTACCCATGAGTCCCAATCGTCCCAAAACAATATGTACAAGGATATGACTCGACTTAGCAACCATGTAATCAATTAGATAATTAACTTGGGGTTTAAACAAATGTTGTCACAATAATGCACTAAAAATGAGTGCATACAAGGTAGGCTAAGGCGATTTGGGTGTACATTTAAGTGGGGTGTAACAAATTCTTCCTTTAAGTAAAATGCTTAAAGTTAGAAACGAAAAGATAGGCTCTGAGGGGTGTACTAGGGGTATCGTGTACTAAAAATGAGTACAACGCAAAGGGTGTGGGAGAATTACTTGACCAATGTAGCCAATGTAATTATAACAAAAACACAGGTGTAAAACAATGGGTTAATCCTAATGCCTCTTATCATGTAGTAAATCTAACTACACGAATGTAGTCTCACTTGTGGCCTTAGAATGGTCCTAACGCAAGTTCTAGAATCTAAGTGCTACCGGTACACACATCATAGCATAAATGCTTTTCCTACCAATTCTAGGGGCGAACCTCACATATTTGGGGGTGGAAAAAAAATTTTAGTGATATGGTTTTGTGCTAGTCATATAACTCCTATCCATGAGATGCTCATTAAGATCAAAGTTTCACTCCTATATGTTGTAAAAAATTTTAAATTTGGCACTAAAATTGCCCTGACAGGTATTTATCTCAGTTTTATTACACATCTACCATCAAACAAATGAAAAATCAAGCGTAATAACATTCTCTAAAGTATCGTACTTTACCCTCCCTGACACTTAAGATGAACATTGTCCCCAATGTTCAAATAACAAGATGTAACAGTAAATAAGGTAAAAGAATGAAATCAAATACTCCCCTGATTCGTTCGGTGGATAAAGAGGTAATATGGTTAGATCTTCTTCCAATAAAATGTAGAAGCTCCAAGACTAACGCATCGTCAAAAGCTAGATTCCACATACATCTCCTTGTCCAAAATAACCTGTTAATCCTGAGAAAACAAACACGAAAACCTGCATAACAACGGCGGGATAAATCTATATAAGGATATAATGCTTGTGGAATGATAATTTTGCAGATTCCTGGAGTTTATAAGTTAGAGATTTAATAAAAACTTTTTATGAAAACAAAACTATCAAAAATTTCATAAAATTAAAACCTGACGCCGTCAGGTTGTAATGCCTGACGCTGTCAGAAATGATCTGACAGAATTCTCATGTTAAGTTTCCGGAAAATTTCTGGAAAAACCTATACCTTACTTCCTGGAAATCCTGCAAAATATCATTATGACTCGATACAAGCATTTGACTCAAACAATTACTAATATGTATGTTAATTTAATATTATTACGATTCATGTTCATTTTTTCTAATAAACCGATTTGGATTTCCCTTACACTTATCTTTTGCAAAATACCTTTATATGTAGTTAAGACGAAGTTAAAAACAAGATAAAGCATTTTCACAATTTAGTTTTGAACATGAATCAATAATAATAAAAATTAAACACACATACGGAAGCAAATAAAATCAAACAAACAAATAAATAAACACACAGAGCAAATAAAGCTTGGGTTGCCTCCCAAGAAGCGATTTTCTTTATTAACGAGTCTTGTAGCTAGACTCAAAGTCACGCTCATCTAGTGTCGCTTATGCTCACGTATCCGAGTGTGAGCCATCTAATTGTTGCCTCATCCTTCTTGTATTCATCATTCAGCTCCAGACATCCATGATAATATCTCTTATTTTTCTCATGTGGATATTTGAGCCCCTTTCTCTTATCATTCTCACTTAACAAGTCAATAGGCACAAGTCTATTGCAAGATTCAATGGAGAAGTTCTTAAACCTAGGATGTGATCGGGGCATTTGGTAAACAAAATCTTCATCCCCATCCGAGAATGTAATTAACCCGTCCACAAGTTTTTCGTCAAGGTTGGTCAACCTTTTGAAGGGTTCTCCAAAAATGACTTGGGTTAATTTGTTATCAATAAATTCTCCTAAGTTCTCCATAACCATAAAATCCACCAAATACACAAAACTTCCTACGAATACGTGTAGTGGCTTAATCCTAGAAACAATGTTATCTCCTTGATATTCTAGCTCATCTACCATGATTTTATTATAATTAGCGCGAGAGATAATGTTCATAGGCAACGATGAGTTAAGATAAGCATGAAAACTATGATAACCAATTTTACATGGAAATTGCATGTTAAAGAGGCTATCCTTTTCGATCTTAGTCCTAGGGTCAACATACTTAAAGGGATCAATTTCCTCTTTTCCCCATTCCTCGTTAACTACTTCTCCATTACCAGCATCCTCATCGGAGTCTGAGTCGTAAAATGGACTAACATAGTCATTCTCATGGTCAGACTCCTCCATCTCAGAATTGTTACCAAAGTGGTGGTCGGGTGAAAGGTTGTTGTTTTCTACGATGGGGGCGGGAATGGGTAGTTGGAAGTTTGCACGGCGGAAAATACGAATAACAGGGATCAAACGATCACTATTACTTATGAGGTAGGTGGAAGGTGTCACAAACAAAAGTACAAAGAAATAAGATAGACTAAAGAAAAACCTAGAAAAATAAAAATAAAAATCTCACTAGAAAGGAATCTAGTGAGTAGACCAAATAAAATAAAAATTCAACCTAAACAATAACTATTCCCCGGCAGCGGCGCCAAAAACTTGATGCGTGGTTTTGCGACCTTACAACAGGTTTTACCTCTTGAGGGATCTCAAGAGGCTTGCAATCCCCACCAGGCAGTGTACCTGACCGATGTAGTATAGTGAAGTGGCAAGTACCGGGGGATTGATCGTTCTCTAGGGGAATAGTGTCGTTAGGATTGAAAAACTACTCTAATAGGTCTAAGGGTGAGGGAAGATTCTTTTTGTATTTTTATATTTTTTATGAAAGCAAGTAAAATCTCGGGTTTGAAGAAGTGGGCGGAATTAGTTGCTAGTCAACTAACCCAAATAACTACAAATGCAAATAAAATAAAATAACTGAAAATGAAAAGGTTGTGTAACTTATATGGGGAGAAATGTGTTTACTTAGATTTCCTTACTCCCTAACTATCTTTTACCGGTTGATTAGTGTGTATTAATTGCGTGGATGACGGGTGTATTCCTTAATACCAATCGTGGGGTGGCGTACGTACTTCCCCAACTCTACAAGCTCCTACTTCACTCCTATGTCGAGCCGGCTAAGAAGCTCCTAACATGGGATCACTAGAATTCGCTCATGCATTAAATACAACCAAATAAACCTAGTACGCATTGGTTCATGTTTCTTAAGACGTTCAAGCAAGTTACCGTATAGGAGGTTAGCCAGTTTTCTTAAGCCTAACATCGATAAACAATCATCCAATACAATTAATAACACACTAATAACCAATAATCAATAGTTAGGTTTCATTAGATCTAAGCAAACACAAGATAAATCTAGCCTAGCATGTTAATCAAAAGACAAGAACAAGATATAATCAAACAACACATAGACATATTGATTGATTAAGTGATTACTTATCTTCAATTAAACATGGGAGATCCAAGGGTATGAAAACCCTTAAAAATGGCAGAAATTCGTCTTAGGGTTTCTCCTCACAAAGTTGCACACTAATGACAAAAAATTGCAAAACTATATATAGAACTTAGTGGCTGACGGCGTCACGTTATAGATCTTGACGCCGTCACCTCGCCGTGTCTAGGGTTCCCGGATGGTCTTCCTGACGCCGTCCCTCTTTAATCCTCCAAAATCATCCCTGGCTTATCAAGGCTTGACGACCTTCTTGACGCCGTCCCCCTTTAATCTTCCAAAATTTCTCTGGCTTATCAAGGGCTGACGGCGTCACAATAGAGCTTGACGCCGTCACATGTACTTTCCAGCATATTTTTGAGACTTTGTCGTTTTCTTCACTTTTATGCTCCAAAAACGTCCAAAATGCTTCCTTTTCCAGATTTCTTCTCCAAAGTACCTAAAATGACAAAAGGAACGATTTAGGGCAATATTTGATCAAATAAATACGATTTAGGGCTTAAATGACCCCCTAAAAGCGGTACACTTTTCGCTTCATCAGTGTTTCTGCTGCTAGTGTTATGATTCTGCTGCTAGCGTTAACAATTCTGCTGGTGATTAACTTTCTGCTGCTGAGTGGATAAGTTTGAAAAGATATTATGTGTATTAAAGTCAACAATATACGGTAGATAATATCTTACCCCATGTGATCAGTCATAATGTTATATTCACAGAACAAGTTGTAAACATAGATACATGTTGTATCTTAATGACTGACACACTCAAAGCAAGCGTTCGATTAGACTTGACAATATTATAAAGATCTTTCTTGTGTTATAAAAGAAAGATCTTAGACTAGTTTTATATATAACAAAGAGTGACATAATAGTGTGTGATTTATTATGTGTTTAGAACATAACTCTTAAGAACATAGAAACATAAGATTCAAGGTCTTTGTAACCCTAGTGATAGTGAAGATCACTCGTATTATCTTGAATAATATTGAATCGTTTGGTGATAACATTACATGTTCTTTGTTCTATATACACAAGCATAACTGTTCCATTTCCACAACACAAATAACCTTCTAAGTGTGATTAAGTAAATTCCGTGTACTTGATCATATTAACTCAACTTATCACATGCACAAAGCAACAAAGGTTTAACCACCTTATCAGTGTATCGATCGAAACCCCCTCATTAAGTACCATAAGTTCATAAAAGTGATCAAAATATACGCATAAAATCCACGATAACGCTCCTAAAAACATGTACAATTTGAGCGTTATCACATGTGTTGCAATTTCTCAAATAATTCGCGTTGTTAACTATATTTGCGAAATTTGTTCGTAATATATATATTGGTTGTTGTAAGTATATTTATCGTTATAACTATCGTTATCGTCGCGTTTAATTATTAATAATAGATTTCGATACAAAGTCAATATTTAGTCAATATACCTTCAAAAGTAAAAAAAAAAGTCAATATTTATAAGGATTTGGTCAAAATTTCATTTTTCACCCTTTAGGAGACTAGCGCGTCTCAAAACAAGTCCAAACTAGTTTTAATTATATATATCGTATCGTTAAGTAAAAATATTCATAGTGGGTCGAAAAATATTTCAAAACTCATTTTTGTCACTCGACATACTCATTGGGCCGAAAGTCATTTAATGAGCCCAATAGTTCAAATTTTAGTCCAAAACCATTTAGCCTTTTTAATTTACGATATATATATCGTCACGTTTCTAAAAATCAAATTAACACGTTCGTTACTCCGTTTGGTCAAAAAGTCAAATGTGGCCAATTTCTTGTTGGGCTCGGCCCAACAGTCCACGCACCAACATTAAGCCCAAAATATATATTTAGCCCATTATTTCTAATTAGTGTTTATTAGTTACGTAACAAATTTTAATTATATCAATTAAACACTTATAATTAAGCCATTAAGTCAAAAAGTCAAACATGACCAAAATTAAATGGGTTCGACCCATATAACTCCATACGACCCATATTCATATTTTTTAAAAGCTAAATACAATCAGTTATGGCTTATTCAATAAGCTATTCAAAATAAACTTTTAAGCATTAATTCCACCATTTAACCACTTGAGCCAAAATTTTATGTTTTTCAAAACCCCAATAGTTTTGTAATTTTATTATGGCCGATCCATATATATAGCCATATAAGTGTATATATTGCCTTAATCTCGCGTAATTAACATTAATCATATTTGTATCATCAAACTAGTACCATATTCAACAAGATTTACCACACAAGCAAGAAATACTCTAATTTGTATAAAAACTTCAAAAATGTCGAGCACTGTATATTAAATAACAAGCCCTAGCTTTTTCATTTTAAAAAAATATACACATTTAACAATTTGTAACATCATTAGACATCAAATGAACATGAAATTAATAAGATTAGAAAAGTTTTGATGATTCCTTACAATGCTTGTATGTTAACGTGAGCTAGGAAGAACCAAGAACAACCCAAACTTCACCAAATTTACCCAAACCACGTTCTAATTAACCCGAAACTCTTGAATATACACTCTAATTTACTTGAACTTCAAAGAAAATTTATGGATCTTGAGAATTATGAGTGAGTCGTGAGTTTTGATAGAAAATGATCTAGGAATGTAGGTGAGGTTATAATGGATAAGTGTTTTTGTTTGTGTAACATTTAGGGTAATGGTATAATATTTATAAGATTAAATTTGAGTTAGTGCTAAGTTTTTGGCATATAGTGGGGAAGAGTTATCTAGGGGCTGGTTATGGACAAATTAGAGGGGGGGGGGGAAATATTTTTACTCCTTGTTGGTGTATCGTGTGTCGGTTTGAGCTTTAACGTTACCGTATAGTCTCGGTTTGACCTTTTTGGACACGTATACGTAAAATAAAGTTTTTATCCACGTTTTTGTCAGAAATGTAATAAAATATTATTACTGACTCAAAAATATATTTATTTGACTGCTACCATATGTATTGTGCTGTCGGTACGCGTGTGCGGTTGCTTTTCAGTAAAATGTGAGAAAACTCTCAGTTAATTACGAAACTTGTCAGTAACTATCAAAATAGAATAATTTATGCTTACTGACAAAAATAAACTTTTTATGTAGTGACTGTAAGCTACAGTATGCGGGACAGCTCTCAAAAATGCTCAAAAATACTCAGAAACATGCAAACGCGCATAGAAATGCTCAACTTAAAAATAATAAATGACCATTTATTATTAATTAACCACGTGAAAATTACCATTGTCACAACTTAGGAGTTATCTTATTTTAAATTATAAATCAAAACTTGGATTTAATATTTAAACATAAGACTCATCTCCTAGATGCATGCATTTATCCAGACTTGAATTCTTGCATTTTGTACACTTTCAAAGATTATATGAATTCATAAAACTCTTAATTACTTACCGTCCTCGCTTAAGTAATTATACAAGAAAGAGTTTAATAATCCATTGTAAAATTTCATATTCATGAAAATAAGTATGACAATTACCATCTTTGTATATTTAATGTGCTTAGAAAAGAATATTCAATCATAGTTAATTGCTTAAGTATGATTAATAATCTTGTCATAAGACATGCATTAAAATATGTGTACAATACTGTCCATATGATTTTTACACAAAGATTTAAACCACTAGGGTTACCTTATCTTTGAAGAAACTCATCTTCATTCTCTAGTCTAACTATTAAGAATTAAGATAAACCAATTTTCCAAAAATTGATTATCTTTATGGACAACATCTTTAACATTCATAGTATGAGTAATTTACCCAATTCAATATTTGGTAATGCATCATAATATAATCCTCAACATATTAATCAAATATCTGAGATATCCTTGCGGATCTATGAATAAGAATTCCATCATCTTGAGGTCTATCATTTACATGTTTAGCCTCATCATGATTTTCACTAGTGTGTTTTAGAAGATTATGTATCTTGTAATTTTATCTTTTCAAGATAAAAACTCCCACTTGCTTTTTGTAATTTATAGACTATCTATAAATACTTAGCAAATAAAGCAACAATACAATGTTCTCTTTTTGGGAGATTACAAATACATATTGACAATTCTTGACATTTAGTTTGTTAATAACCTACTCATAAGTAGTTTAACAAATTCAGAACTTCATTTTAAGACTTAATGTGATTCATCACATTCCATAACAAAATGGTGTCTTATTAATCTTCTAGATTGCAGTCTTATTGAGTATATCCAATCCATTCTCAATTTTCTAACCTTGATAACTTTTGAAAGAAAAGAAGTCATAGTTATCTTTAATCAAACAATATAACAAGAGTTTGATTTTCCTAACTGAACATACCATAAACATTTGGTATTTCATTAGGATTAATATTGTAAGACAATCTTACAATATGTAAGATAAATATATTTCGTTTGGCTTATCTATTCACCAACTAAGTCAACTTAATGGTATAATAGAATTTTTAATCCAATTGCATGCTATATAACATAAGTACTTTTTGACCAAGTCACTTCATGTCCATGTCTCAACAAGAAGACATAAACTGTTATAATCCCACTATACGTTATAAATCATTGATCAACTCAATGACTTCTTGTATATGTCTTAATTAAAAAACATAACAAGTTAATGTCTTACTTTATTATAAGTCTTGTAACAATTAAAAAACTTCATGTTTATATCTTTACAATGAAACATAAACATGTTTAACTAAAGTAATTATGAACACCATCTCTTGGTTTCAATAGTAATTTCAAGTTAATTTATTACTTCACTTATTTTATGTCATTCCAAAATTACATAAATATTCAAATTGAAGTAGTATTAGATTACTTCATTTATTTATGTCATTTCAATAATACATAAATATTTAGTTTGAAGTAGTCTTATTATCATATTGACACTTTTTCTAATAGGTATCTAATTTAGAAACTGCAAATTTTCCAGATACGGTCTCACGTAACATGGATATTTACCTTGTTGTTGCAATCTAGCTAAGCTCTCACATAACGTAAATTGCAACACCAAGTGTTTCTTGGATTAGATGTGAATAAGTCACATTAGAACGTTAGTCTCTTACCTTACAGTCAAGAGAATCCTTTAAATCATATTCCTATGAGTTGTACCTTGCACACAATAAAGATTTCTCTCACTTGTGCATGGAACAACATCATGTACCAGATAAACAACATGACACACGTTTGTTAATCTGAACAATATGATTGTGTCATTGATATTAGCATAACTAGTAGATATAGAACCACATTGTCTAGTAAGGAAACGTACATGACTATCCTTAAAAACACAAGTGTCTACTATTGGAAAGTAATTATCTCAAGACATTCTAGAGATAATCTGGGTTACTACCAAGATGACAAAGCTTGTAGCTCCCACTGAATTACAGATCATTACAATAATTCATTATTCAGTAATTACAACACAATGCTCCCACTGGATTTGACAACATTATAAGTGTTTCATAACCAGTAAAGGCAAATAGTGTGCTATTTACTTTCCTACACCTTTGAGAAAACCCATACCTAACAATTACTTATGTACTAAAAGAATGTATTCTACTTTGTAAATGATGGACTATCCATCAATGCAATTAACTTGAAAAATTGGGCGTGCAATTTCTTCCTTAATAGGTCTACCATCCCCACAATGGTATGTAGCACCTTTAAATGGTCAAAACAAAACAACTAGATAAAATATACTAGTTTGTCTTTTATCATTTTGCGGTAATTAGTCTAGCTTCTAATTTAATAACTCATAAAATGTGCAATAATCTTAACTATTAAAGTTTGCTATGAGTTATGTATTTAGAATTTAGACAATTCAAATTTTCCTATCATACCTTTCTCATTCATGAAAAGGAATAGGATTAAGTCTCACGCTTCTGTCATGGAAAAGAGACTAGGTTTATCCTTTTAGTAAAGTTGACTCTAGCCAAAAAACCCCTACGGTTGTACACCTTCAGATCGAAGAAGGACTTTTTGGAATGGGAATTGATGACGCGGGGTGGAGGAATAGTCAACTCATCAGGCTCATTATCTGAAGACTACAGGTTCGAATCCTGTCCACGCCTAATCACTTGAGATATTTTTTTGGGTGGTAAAAGTTGTGTTGCCAGCTAGCGAATGTTCGGATGGTGAACAGTTCAGTATCAAGTCTGTAACGAAGCTAGTACGGTTCAATGGTTGTATTTACATTACAGGGCTTCATCTTGCACTAGTGGAGATACCTTCTTGATCAATTCATTACTAAATGATGATTCTCGGGAGCGAGGCCAGTCGACTATAGATCAATTTACCAATAAAAGAATATCTCACGTTTACGGTTTAATGTTGCATTAATACATTTAAAAGAATTTACAAAATTCAATTTTAGTATTTTCGATAATACAATCTTTAAGAAAATTAAATACCCATTGGTTAATATTCATATAAACCATAGAATTTTCTTAAAGCTAGGATCCAAATTAATATAGTTCCATTACATCAGTTGATCTACTAGTAATGAAAGTATTAAACAAGGTAATTGTCGAACAATAATTGGCAAACAATTTCCAATTCCTAGATCTTTATGGAATTTACATTGCCAAACAATATTGCAATGTAAGTATGTTTTATTCCCATCTTATGCCTTGAGTCCAAGCTCTCACTTACAACTCAATTAAGTCGTCTAATTTAAAGAACTACAAATTATCATAGTTCCATTACATCAGTTGATCTGCTAGTAATGAAAGTATGAATTTACCTTTACATTGCAATCTAGTCCAAGCTCTCACATGACGTAAATCACAACTTCAAGTGTTCTTTTAATTAGATGGCATAAACTTAATTTTAAGGGTACTAGTTTTTGATGTTTATAATCAAAATATGTACGAATAAGCATTCATACATCTTCGTAGCATAAGTTTAATAAAACCTTTTTATTTACCAATTTATTAAGATCAAATTTACAAACGTTTTCAATTGAGGTATTGGGTTCACCAATAAAAGAATTTACCTTTAATTATCGTTCATTATATCGTACTTTTGCATAAGTCCAAAGGCTTAGTGTTTCGGATAATTACCACAAAGTGGCGCATGGAATTAAAGTTAATTCACCCTTAAGGTGATTTTGTACATAAAATAGTCGTACTTGGTAGCTCCAATTTGACGCGCAAAGGAGCGTAGAAACAAAGGTCAGCGCGAAGCTTATTAAAAACCCGTTCCTACTTATACCCCTCTTATAGTTTGTCACAATTGGGTGAGCCGTTCGTACTATTGGTACAAAACTCAACAATCAATTAAAACACTTTGAAAATTTAACTCTTCGAAAACAATTCATTATTTCACCATTATTTAGTCCATATTATTTTTCTATTCAAAATTACCCTTTTTCGTTTATAAACATGTCTTTACAATAAATAAACAAAAACCCTAAAATAAATAATAAGGCAATCGGCCCTATTAAAAAAAAATTAGGGTTCGAAATTTTTATCCCTAAAAATCGACTAGCATATATAAACACAATCCAAGATTCGTTTTTTATGTGTTTTGGTAATTAATTACACATTATCCAAGGTTCGTGATGCCACTGTTGAAATTTTAATACATGACAATCATAATTAAACAATAACATCAAAGTAAACATGCAGAAGCGAGTAGGAACATATAATGTATAAATTAATTAACCAAACGTAAAAGTATGCGTACCTTAAGATTCTAGGCAAACAAGAATCTAATTCCAAGCAATCAACTTTATGAACCATAATTAGGGTTTATGTGGATTATTGGAATTAACCCTTACCGTTTTATAATTCAATCAAAGATTCAATCAATAGTGTGATTGAATCACGTTCTTGTACACACGTACTATTAACGAATTAAAGTAAATGATAGTTTAAGAACACAAAACGTTTGGTTTGGAAAATCAAACCAATCGACCATATGAAGGGTGTTTGTCGATTGGCCAAACAAAAAGAAAAGAAGAAAACAAGTTTAGGGATAAACTATGTGTACAAAAGTCACAAGTAATGATCACTAAGTTTGTTTATATAGGAATAGAAACTTGGTGCTCAAGTTAAGTTATGGGTTGGGTTTCCCCTCCCATAACCGATCGGCTAACACCCCTAAGGGGTATTCCGGAACCTTCTTGACATACCAAATATTCACACATAATTCTTTCCTTTTATTAGTTAACGGTCGTTAGTCATTATTCGTTAAATATTAACGGTCGTTAGACGTTTTGTGTAATTAATAATTAAACGTAATTATTAAACTTTAACTCTCATACGTAAAGTGTGCAATCCCGTGATCTCGAGTTCGATCTTAACATACGACTACTATAATGTCCATAAAACTAGCAATAATCACTAATCGTTAGGCTACGTCATGTACGGTTTGAGCCTGATTGTTTCGGGTCATTTCTTTATACTGATTTAAGAGATAAAAACATTCGAGTTGCTACACTTTAACAATGACCATTTACATCCTAAAGTTAAATAAGGAACAATCATCGACATATATATATATAGTGGGACTTATATATATATATATATATATATATATATATATATATATATATATATATATATATATATATATATTCTTATTACGATCCAATCTGTCAAAATTTTGATAAAACCACATATTATAAATGATCAACTAGTAACAAGTTGATGGAACTATGGAAGTACCTTACAACCCGACAAAGAAAATGTTAACATCTAACTTACACACGATATACTCCCTCCGCCCTAATATTATTGTATATCTTTCTTTTTTTTCCTCCGTCCTAATATTATTGTTCATCTTTCATTTTTGAGTTGTTCTAAAAAAATTGTCGACTAATAAAAATAAAAGTTAAAATTGTACTCGTATACGTTTACCATATTACTTTTAATCAAAATTCATATTTACAAAATTAAATGAAAGCATTAATTAATTATCAAAGGGTAAAATTATCTTTTAATTGCTTTTGTAGAAATCAAAGCAGTAATACATATATTTTTTCTTACACTGTGTGTTTTTTTATCGGTGAAAGGAGACGAAAAGAGTAATAATTCCACAAGTTTTATCCAATTTTTGCACACCTTAATATGATTGAAAAAGAATATACAATTAAAAAATGTTTTTATTCGATTACATAACTTTAAAAAAAATATGAAATTACAGCAAATAACCTTTATGTGTTTCACTTTCACCAATAAAAAATTACTATTACCATCTTTTCAAGTTACACCAGTACACCACCATATGTCCTCAATTCAATTTTCACAACAAAAACACAACCCGGCCTGTTTACACATGACCCGAACATCATTTGACCCATTTCACCTCTTTCCAATGCTTTGCTTTCCTGTAAACAAAAAACAAAAAACTCTCACTTTAGATAGCAGCCATAGAAGACATCTTGTTGGCAACAATCTCGTACCCACCACTTTCATCATCCTTATCTTCATCGTCATCATCATCACCATCATCATCAATATCGTCATAGTCATCAACATTGTCACTCCCTTGATCATCCACTTGTGGTGTCTCTTTCACAACTGTTGGAAGCCGCCATTGTTGTTCCGGTCTCACACCTAAACCAGCAGCGTCAGTAGTAGACACTGGCTGCTGCACGGCTGGTGCTGGTGTATTTTCTTGCACCACCGTTGCAGGTGGCCACTGGTTCTCTGGTTGAGCTGCAATTATGGCATTTGATTTTTCACGATAAATAGCGTCGAGTTGGTCAAAATATGAACATGTTTTGGAATTCTCTGATCTCTTCTTGTTACTTTCTTTCAGTTTCTTGTAGTATTTGTTAATGTTCTCCCATTTCTCTTTGCATCTTTTGGCATTTCTGTTGTAGCCAATGTTCCTCATTAAAGCTGATATTTCCTCCCATAATGGCCCCTTTGGCAAGTTTTCTTGATACTTAATGTCAAGTTGTGTTCTTAGAGTGATCAATGCCTTTATTTCAGCTTTAGGCCATCTTGATGGGCTTGGCGATAACATATTCTCACCAGCACTTCCACCACTGCCAAGATTATGCACCACCGGTGTCGGTAGCGGTGCTGGAGTTACTTCAGGTTGTGGTGGTCGTGGTGTTTGTTTTGCAAGTGGTGGAGGTGGCGGTGGCGGTGTTTGCTGGATTTGTTGTTGCGGCAAGACTTGGATTGTGGATACTGAAGGCATCGGCGTCGGGGGAGCCATTAATTCTGAGACATAAATTTTAGGATCAAATTATTACTCCCGCGTTGGGACATGATTAAAACAACATCGTATGATATAATGTGATTTGTATAAATTCAACAACCAAAAGTAAAAAAGCAGTTATATATATCTATATCTTGAATGGCCAAATTAAAATTTAAGCAAAAGTAACAGGGGAAACATAAATCCTTAATATGAATAGTAACCTTTCCTAAACTGATTAATACTGTATGAAGGATGATTTTATTTTCATAATAAAATTTTAATAATACTATGATATTATAATAAACTAGTTTCTAAGGATTCGATAAGCAACAGAATATAAAAGGGTTAACCGCACCTGTTAGCTTTGCTTTCGCTTCATTGGTGATTAGTTTTACCCCATCACTGTTCTTTTCTGTCAACTTCTGTAAAAACGTGATAATAGCAGCATCTTTCGCAGCTACAACCGATCTCTCCTTGACTAACATCTCATATTCTTGATTCATCTTCACAATCTCTTGTGCTCTCCATGCCTCTTCTCTTGCTACTCGATCCTTTTCCCGTCTCTCAAGCGTATCAAGAAACCTCATTTGCAATTCCTCTTGCTTCTGAATCACTTCCTTCATCAATTTCCCAAAAAAATCCTCCCACTTTTTCTTCTTCCTTGGCGGCTCATCGTCAGTATCCGACGACGAAGCCGAATTCGTGGAGCCCGACATATTCGGCTGGGAAAAAGGAAAAGTCCTTTTATGATTCATAACTGGTGGTGGTGGCACCGCCATCACCGCCGGTGCAGCAACAGAAATTGGACTCACATTGTTCTGATCAGATCCGGTTGCATTAACATTATTAGACATAGCCACCAACACCGACGCTGGGGTCGCGGCTGATATAGGTGTAGGAGCAAATGCACCACTTAGATTCGATTCCAAAGCTTGTAACTGATCAGAAAACCTATAAATCTTATCAGATTTCGCAGTTCGACCCTCTTTAGTCCGCCTATGATACTTATAAACATTTTCAAACTTCTCTCTACATTTTTTCGCACTTCGATTAAATCCAAGCTCCAATAGCTTTCTAAAACCACAAAAAAACAACAATAACTTACTAACATAACTACATAACTTAACCTGAATAGTAACGTTACACTAAGTAAAACAAGAATAAAACTATTCCAAAACACACTTTTTTAATCTAAAATATTAAATTCAGCCGGAAATTTTTTGTACTTTGGATCTAGTCAAAATTCAAAAAAGTAAAACAATAAATTCAAACAAATAACAACAAATTTCCAGAAGGGTATCACTTCATCTTAAACTTTATATCAACACAATCAAAACCCATATTTTACTTTTCACAAAAACATTAAAAAAACACAAATTCAAACAAAGTCAAATCACTGACCGTTGACCATTTTAGTCAAACTTAGCTCACAGATCTTGAAATTAACAAATACCTTGAAACATTATCCCATAATGGGCCTTTAAGATTTGAGTCACGAAAAGCAGCATCCATTTCTGACCGGATTCTAATGAGAGCTAAAGTTTCTTGTTTGGGCCACCTGTTTCCGCCGGAATTCCGGTCACCGTCATCACCCATTTCGGCGGCGCCGCCATTGAGATGAGGAGGTTGAAGCTGAGGTGTGGCGGCGCCGTCACCGGAGCTGTTGTTTACTGTAGTTGCCGGAGGAGCTACCTGTCGTTCCATTTTTAGTAAAAAATAATAAAAGAGTTGTTATTCATTCATTCAATCAAAGAAATGATATGTTTTTGAAGGTAATATAAGTTAATATTTTAATAATTATTTATTTATGTTTGTGGGGATCTGTCTGTCGATCTCATATGCCCTAAAAAAAATCTAAAGAAATGAGGTGTTATTTTTTTTTTAAGTGAGTGAAATGTTTTTTTTATCTGTAGGGAATCTTTTTTGCTGTCATTATTACTTTATTACTTAATGCTCTTGAATATGTTATTGCAAGCGTATTTTTTACATATCATTTCATTATAGTTTCAAGTTTTCATGTAAGATAATATTATTGTCACTCTCAAAATTATTATCAGGAAATAAAATTATACAGTTTAATAAAAGTAGGGTTATTAAAATTTTTAACTACTCAAATATAATATTCCTTCAATAAATTATCTTTTTTTACTTAAAATAAAAAGTAGACATTTTTTTTAAAACATCTCGAAAAAAAAAATATAGACTATAAAAATTTAGGGGAATTGCATATATATCCCTCAAAAGGTGAATAATTGCATATATATCTTTGGTATAAGTTTTTGATGCATATAATACAATGATTTTTATGCATTGCAAAGGATATATATGCAATTTTGCATCTTTGGAGGGGATATATATTTAAGACGGAAGGAGTAATAAGATATCTTGTTGATGAAGAAATGTTAGTTGTAAAAAAAAGTGAATGAAAACATAAGACAGTCTTAGCATGTTTTTAAGTTTAGACAAAAGAAAAAAAGTAAAAAAGAAAAATTGTAAATTTGAGAAAAGAAAGGAAAAATGTTAAATTAAATTAATTTAAAAATTAAAAATATAAAAAGAAAATTTTGTTGTGAACATTGTTCTTTTTTTAAGAGAAAAAAAAAATTATTATTTTGTTTAATAGAAAAATTTTGATGCATTTACAGATCAAACACAAATCATGTTTGAATTTAAATTTTAAATTTGAAAATAAAGAAATATTTGTCAAGTTTGGCATAAGATTAACTTAGTATCACAATTCCATTTATTTAACATATCTGAAAATTAATTTATTAGCATCTAAATTCATTCAATTATCCTTATAATCTTTTCTTTTATAATATGTTTTTTAAGATATATTAAGAAAAATGTTATGTAAGTGAAGTTAACTTTCTACAAAAAACCAGAACACAATGTTAAAAAGGTCAGGACTTAATTAAAGTTTTTTTTTTTACAAAAAAAAAAAAAACTTTAACAATATTTTTGTTTGATGTTACAAAATTGATGAGATTAGAATCAGCAATTACATTAAAAAACATTTAATTTATAAAATTAATTAATTAGATATTAAGTCATATTAAGACATAGTTGGTACAAGGGAAAAGATTACTTCAAAGTCAAAACAGCACTTATTAAGGACAAAAGGAATAATTAATTTTTCGGCGGGTATTTCGTTGAAAATACTAAAGTTTTTCGCTACTTTTGGATAAAGTAGTTTTTTGCATATTGTAAAATTGCGATTGATCGTAGGATTCGTAGATCTACAACAAAAACGATAGGATCTTAACAGATCGTAATTCAAGTAGGATCTACAGGATCGTAGGATCGCACGTAGGATCGGATCGTAAGATCGTAGGATCGTTTTTTTTTTTTTTTTTTTTTTTTTCTTTTATAATTTTTTGCTATATTAACTTATTATGCATAAGTCCATGTCTTAAAGCCCAATGACTAAGAATTCTTCATGAAAGCTATTATTTTGATGTTGTTAATTGATTGTCTTTTTGAAAGATTAATGAGTGTCAAATAATTATGCTTTTATGGACTATTTAGAAATAGTTTAGATGTATCTTTTTGGGTTTATTATGAAAAACGATTTCGTGCTTTGTAACATATAAGAAGCTTATTTTTGAAGTAAACCATCTAGATACTTGACCCAATTTTGTTCATAATTTATTTTATGTTTCATATAAAAGCATGAATTATATGTTAAAAATTTTCAGTAATATTATCAGAATACCTTAATTTAATTTATTTGATTATCAAGAAAAAAAATATTGTGTTGCCATCTATTATAAATTATGTCGTTTCATTTTCAGATACAATTCATTTATCTTTTTGCATTAATCTATATATTGTAATAAAAAAAGTCACAGAATCACGTACCAATAAAACACTATATTTTTGCATTAATCTAAATGTTATCACGAAAAATCTATAATAAAAAACATTGAACAAGAAGTAGGTGCACGTATGTAGTAACTTTGTGCAAGTGAGCATTGCAATATATCTAATATTCTACTACTACGGTACTTGAACATATAATTTTTTCTTTTATCATCCATTTAGATTCGTTTATCATATGAAATATTATATAGAAATATAAAACTACAACCCCTATACAAAAATATATACATTTTCATAGGATCTTACGATCCCGATCCGATCCTACGATCATGATCTTGCAAAGCCGAAAACGATCCTAGGTAGAATCCCGATCCTGACAACCTTGGTTTTTTGTTCGCATAACATTAGTCAATTGCAAAATATAATATAGTATAACATAAACACAAACATCTGAATTTATGTTTATAAAATTATTAATAATCATAAAGATTTATTTTTCCTATCTTGGCTTGAATAAGATTTAAAATTAACTTAGTAATTTTATTTATTTGAGTTTTAAGTTTTAGGTCAAACTCTTTATATGTAGTTAGTTTTAGCTAATTTAATATGGAGCATTTAGTTTTGCATCGAATGTCCCTATTTATGTCTTGAGTTCCCTGAATGAATTTTCATTCAGTGTGATGATGTTAAGGGAAGGTTATTCAGTTAGTGAGATGTTTAGGTACTCACTGGGAGATGATGTTGTTCAGGGACCTTAGAGAGTATTTACACCATGTTGAATAAATTTAATCAGTGACCTGATTGTCAATATCCAACATGCCTAATTCTGCTTTCAGTCTTGTGAAAGTAGGTTCATCCAGGGGTTTTGTGAACATATCAGCCAACTGATATTTAGTGGGGATGAAGTGTAGTTCAATATCACCATTCATGATGTGGTCCCTGATGAAGTGATATCTGATATCAATGTGTTTGGTTCTTTGGTGAAGTACAGGGTTGTTGGAGATAGCAATTGCACTTGTGTTATCACAAAAGATGGGAACCATCTTATAATGTATCTCATAGTCACTGAGTTGAATTTTAATCCAAAGTATATTTGCACAACAACAAGAAGCAGCTACATACTCAGCTTCTACTGTAGACATGGCCACTGATTGTTGCTTCTTAGTGCTCCAACAAATAAGTTTTCCACCAAGGAATTGACAGGATCCTGAGGTACTTTTTCTATCCATGTTGCAGCCAGTACAGTCTGAGTCAGTGTAGCCTTTGAGATCAAATCTTGAACATCTTGGATAGTACAAACCAAGGTTTGGAGTACCTTTCAGGTATCTGATGATTCTCTTTGCAGCAATGAGATGTGACTCTCTTGGATCATACTGACATCTTGCACATAGGCAAACAACAAATTGTATATTAGGCCTTGAGGCAAGTAGATACATCAGTGATCCTATCATTCCCCTTAATAAGGTTTGGTTTACTGGTTTACCAGTGAGATCGGGGCCAAGATTGTTTGGAGGAACCATTGAAGTCTTTACTGAAGAGCAATCAGTGAGCTCATATTTTTTCAGTAGGTTCCTTGTGTATTTCTCTTGACTGATGGAGATTCCTTTGTCAGTCTGTTTGATTTGAAGTCCAAGGAAGTATGTGAGTTCTCCCATCATACTCATTTCAAACTTCTTTGTCATCAGTTTTTCAAACTGTTTGCAAAGTTTGTAATTTGTTGAGCCAAATATGATGTCATCTACATACACTTGGACTAAAATCACATCTCCTTTTGTTCTATAGATAAACAAGGTATTGTCAATCTTTCCTCTAGCAAACTTATTTTGGATCAGGAAGGATGAGAGAGTCTCATACCATGCCATAGGAGCTTGTTTCAGTCCATAAAGGGCTTTGTCATACTTGTAAACATAGTTAGGAAACTCACTACTTTCAAATCCAGTAGGCTGTTGCACATAAACATCTTCCTTGAGCTTACCATTTAGAAATGCACTTTTCACATCCATTTGGTAGACTTTGAAGTTCATGTAGGTTGCATATGCAAGGAAGATCCTGATGGCTTCCATTCTAACAACATGGGCAAAGGTTTCCTCATAATCGGTGCCTTCTTATTGATTGTACCCTTTGGCAACAAGTCTTGCTTTGTTCTTATTGACTGTGCCATTTTCACCAGTCTTGTTCTTGAAGACCCATTTCATGCCAATGACATAAACACCCTTAGGACATTTGACCAAGGTCATGACTTTGTTTCTGTCAAATTGTTCAAGCTCATCTTGCATGGCCTGAACCCAGCTTGGATGTTTCATGGCTTCTTTAATACTTTTGGGGTTCTAAAGGTGATTATAAAATAAATAACATATTATCAATAAACAAACGCAGCGGATAAATCACCTATCAACGGATCCATAGAGTCATATGATCAATCAAAGTAAACAAACAAGATTTACACCTTTGTAGCGTGATCGGTAGAAATCAATGAAGACCTTCTTCACACGACTACCCTTGAAACCAAGTGACCAAAATAGATCACCTCTATGAAAGAAACGCACTACACGTCACCGATCACCACCCGATGCTATTCTTGACCCCGTAACATGCGATCTAACCTCGAACTACACTAGAATAAGGTTAGATAAGATCAAAACCACAAAACCCTAATATAAGGGTGTATTATTTCTTGGCTTTAGGGTAGTGGAAGGATGAGAGAAAGTTGGTAAGTCTTTAATGTGATAAGTCATAATCAAAGACCAAATCTCATTTGAACTTATCATGATCAGAGTTACACTTAGCACCTTGATCTTTCTCCCTTGTTCCTTTCACACCTAGGCTTGCCATGGGGGCCCTAAATGGGCTTGCCCATTTGTTGGTCCAATCCAATAAACTAAGTACTAGCTTAGTTATTAGTAGCCCATCATTGATCCCGAGTTACAAATGTTAAATATAACGTAAATACGATAGATACGATATATTAAATGGTGTCTCTGTGTATAAGTGTGTGACCCCATAGGCTCACATATGTTTAGCCATATAATTATTTATTATGACACGAGCATACTCCAACGGCTCCCACTTGCGACGTCATAATAATCAAGTAATTATACAAGCAAAGGTTAGCGTCTAGCAACACGCCAATGCCCCTAGAAATATGTGAGGATAGTTTCTTAAATGTCTCATTTAAATGGTTTATATGTCATCCGTCCTTTTGTTACAGATACCATGTTGAACATTAAACATGGATCAAATGTCATTCTAATTGTTCAACTATTATGTTTCTCGATCTAGATATTGAACAAGATTACCAAGTGGATCAAGATTCATCTTAATCTCATTTGGGTACGGCCATACAAACATCTGTCCAATTCATCGAGGGGCCCAATGGTATCTAACTCCATAACATGTGGAGGAACAAATCCTGTTTTGACTGCACGTGTCATTCATGTGCTTCATATCACTCCTGATGATGGTTTTTATAACTACCTTATTCAGGACAGCGTTTAACCATATCAAGGAATGAAATTCCACACATGCAAGACCTACTTGCATCTCAAGTCTAAGGATAAGAGACATAACCACTTGCGAGATTCACTATTGACGACGATCCATGTAGTGAATACTCGTAGGTTGGGTCAGTCCAATGTTTATCACAATGAACAACATGTGAGTTTGGTAAATAATCACCAACACGCTCACATTTGCCTTATTTTGATGATACTCCTGTATCGTCAACCGACAATGGACAATTTTAGAATAAATAAATTATTCATGGATTAAACATGCAAATATAGAACACAGTAGTATAAATGAAGATGATCATACCAGGTATATCAATTCATTATATAATACGACTGCTTACAGTTCCATTATCCAAATACTAAAAATAGATATGCATAAGACTACTCATAGATCGGAATCCGATGTTCCCACCATGATCAAATTATGTTGTACAAGACAACAAGTAGACATCTGAGTAAACTTTGAGAATTTTGTTTCAAAAATCATGAAAGGTTTGAATGATGATTGTCCTTTGTATGTGTGCATTCAAGTACAAGACGAGTATTGCAACAATACATTTCATAGGGTGTTTGAAGCCAGCAAAACACCTACATTAGACAGTCATCTGAACAGTTTCTCAAACTGTAAAGTATTCGTATTCTTTTGATGTATAACACATTAATGCTCTTAGTCAAGCACATCTAGTCAGCAATTTCATCATTCATAATGACATCCTATAATGACTAGGGTTGAGCATCATCTCTGTTAACTAAGCATTAGAGTATGCAAACAAAACAGAGCTTCTCAAATATCCGTAAACGTTTTAACATATCTTTGGTACTTTGTAGGTCCATTATAATGTCCGTTTAACAATTATCTAATGACTTTCACTTAGATATTTGTTGTTATCAACTCATCTTGCATTCATGCAAATGGTATATATATAGTCCAATGCGTAATACGACTTACATGATGAATCCTTTAGTCGAACTTAAGATTTCCATTCATGTGTTCAATTTCATCAAGCGAGATTGATCATTGAGACTCCCCTCAATAACGTGTCATATTGTGTTTAGACTTATTAACCGCTTATGTTTATTCTAATAAACATATGTAACAAGGTTGTATGTTTTATTTTCAAAATCCCTTAAGAGATACTTCATTCCAAACTAAGGATTAAAGTCTAGCTTAGATGGAATATTGTTTCTAATATGTTAACGACATATGAGATTCAAGAAAATAAATACAGTTCTCCTACTTGCTCTCAGTGTACTTAGGAGTAATCTTATTAATGAAAATCAAATTAATGATTTTATAATTAACTTAAGATCTCTGCTCCTAGATGCATGATCTAATCCACACATGGATTCTTTTATCTTGTATACATGATAAAGATTATATGGATTCATAAACCCTTTTGATTACTCATCGTCCTCGCAAAGGTAATCAACAAGAAAAGCGTTTTGATATCCTATTGTCATATTTCATTTACATGAAAACAGGTATGACAATTAGTCATCTTTATACATTTAATGTTTGTAGGTAGGAAGATTTAGTCATAGTCAATTTCTTGAGTACGAGTAAACTCCTTTTACTACGCGTGCATTAAATGTGTGTACAAGTTTGTCCTTTTGAGTCTTCTCATCAAGAAACTCATTTTTAACCTCACAGCCTAACAGATTGGTAAGAGATCAATCAAGCTACATGAGTGATTGTCTTTCAAGGACTGCATCTTAACATTCATAGTTTTGAGCTATTCATCAGATAAAATATCTAATAATGCATTTTTGTAGTTAGCAGGTTCACTATGATCCTCCAACTTATATCCCTTAGCATTGATATAAAAAAGTATATCATTCAGGTGCAAGAGGTATCTTTGTGGATTTATGAATGAGAGATATCATTCTATGGTTTAACATATGCATGTTCAACCTTAGTATGACATTAGCAAGTGTATTCAGAAGGTTGCTCTTGAATAACTTCAAGATCTGAAGGTGCTCGCACTTGCTTGTGTAAGTAGAGACAAATCTCTAGGTACTCAGCATCTTGAGTAACAATAGATTGTTTTCAAGTGGGACATCCAAAATACATCGTTAGTTCTTGACTCTGGTTTATTAATTACTTACTCTTAGGCAGTTAACAAATTCAGAACTTCAATTAAGACATAATGAGATTCATCCCATGCCATAGTCCAATGGTGTCTTAAATTCCTTCTGGGTTGGAACTATATTGAGTTTACACATGGCACATCCAATTTTCTAACCTTGATAACTTTGGAGGTAAACAGTTTAAGTCATCAAAGATCAAACAATGTCAATAGTGTTTGATTTTCATGATTTACATACCATAAAGTTGTGGTATTTCATGAAGACTGATGCTGTGAGACTATCACACAACTCATTAGATGAACTTATACCTTTTGGCTTACATATCTGCCAACCAAGTCAAACCAGATGACATCAATAGTAATTTTAGCCTACTTCATACTTTACTTCATGTGTATGTTTTGATTAGAAAACATACACATTTAATATTATACGTCATAAGTGTACATGTCTTAACAAGAAGACATAACAAGTTAACGTCTTACTTTACGTTATAAGTCTTTCAACAATTAACGGAATTAATGTTTATGTCTTTACAAGAGACCTAAACATATTCAAGTAAAGTAATTACGAGCGCCGACACTTGGCCTCAATAGTAAATTCAAGTTAATTTCATACTTCATGATTATGACTTTACAAGAAATTATAATCATATTTACTAAACAATTCAGTGAATATGTTGAAGTAGCTTTTCATGTTATCTTGATATCTGTTCTAATTAGGGCAACATACATTTTATGTGTGGAAGTCCTTAGTAGAATCTTAGCTTCTCACCTTGCAGTCAAGAAAAACCATTAGTTATATTGTTATATGTTGTACCTTGCACACAATTAAGATTTCTCCCACTTGTACATGGCACAACATCATGAGAGTATACAAACAACACTACGCTCGTTTGAGCAATATGAAAATGTCTAAGATAACATATTATTTTTAGTCAAAATCAAAATATAGATATGTAGAACTTTATCGTTTTAATAATGAATCATGCATAACAATATTATAGATAACATTTCAGGAAGAAACATCAGGAACGCGACAAGTTATCTTATAAAATTTATGCAATGGTTCTTATATAAACTATGATGCTTAACATGTGGAAAATAATGTTTATTTCAAGACAATTTGGAAATAAGATGGGCAACTTGCAAGGTAATAAAGCTTACAGCTCCCACTGGATTAGACAACATTACATGTATTTCGTCACCAGTAATATAATCACGTAGCTCCCACTGGATTAGACAACATTTATAAGTGTTACGTCACCAGTGGAGAGTGAGTGGCGATTGGATACTTTCCTTCTTTCTTTGAATATCTACACATTATTGCTAATGTGAGTCACTTTGACTAGTAAACATGTACTTAGGTATTCAAGGAAGTGCATCAAGTTCTAACATATAGATGATGGGCTAGCCATCATTGCTATTTTAACTTGAAAATAGGCATGCATTTCCTCCATGATTGGTCTACTTTACCAAAAGGGTATGTAGATTTATTGGGTTACGACAAACTGCTAGGTAATCATGCTAGTAATTGCCTTTACCACTTTGCGGTTTATTGATATTTCCGTCTTCTAATTATTTAAACTCATTTTAGTTTGGTAGCTGTAGAAAACGTGTTCTCTAGTTATCCAAATATCTTATATTTCTTCAAGGTTTCAAAACCGAAACTAGGGTTATAAAACAACCTTGAAAGAATAAGATGTGTAACCATACTTAACCGTTTTGAATTTTACAAGACATCACGATTTCTAGAGTAGGTGTTCTTTGAGTTTGATTAGAATTAGGAAAATTCAAGTATTCCTATTATGGCTTTTCCTTATAAAGAAAAAGGATAGGAACAAGTCACTTTCTTACAAGGAAAGAACGACTTAGTTCGTCCTTTTAACAAGAAAATAACAAACTCTTGTTTACGGTTGTGTTGCATTAATTCATTAATTGAATTTACAAAGTTCATTTTTAGTATTTTCGATAATTATCCTTTTGTAATTTAACTACCCCGTGTTTACAATTTAAAATAATTAATTTTACAAAAGGCTAAGATCCACATTGTGCTTCTACTATCACATCAGTTGATCTGCTAGCAATAGTAGATTCAATTGGTAGGCGACGATCACCAATTGTATTACATGTACAACACTTAGATCCTTATGGGACTCATGGCATCTAGTGTCAAACAACTAGTGTCATGTAGGCATGTTTAGTCCTATCTTTGCCTCGTGTCAAGGTCTCACCACTTAACTCGATTAATTCATCCAATTTGAAAACGTGTGAGAATATGTCTAGGTCCCATGCATAGAGAATAGTCACCTTGGGTTACAATTCAACCTAGGTCCCATGCATAGGCAAAAAGTAATTGCAAGTGTTCTCAACAATTGGACGGCATGACTTAAATTTTGACGGGTAAAATATTTTGATGTGGATCAAAAAGTGTATGAAAGAAGCATGCATTCATTCTTCGTAGCACAAGTTAAAAACATTTCATAACTTAAGTCTAATCATTGTTTTAATTTATGTATGTCAAGTTGTCCATTTTCAAGACTAATATAAATCCTAAGTGGATTACAATTAAGTTTGGACAATACAATAAATACATAACCAAGCTTAACAAGTTTAAGTGTTATTTAGAAAACAATGATTTTAAGTTTCAAATCCATTTGAACTTATTATGATCAGAGTTACACTTAGCACCTTGATCTTTCTCCCTTGTTCCTTTCACACCTAGGCTTGCCATGGGGGCCCTAAATGGGCTTGCCCATTTGTTGGTCCAATCCAATAAACTAAGTACTAGCTTAGTTATTAGTAGCCCATCATTGATCCCGAGTTACAAATGTTAAATATAACGTAAATACGATAGATACAATATATTAAATGGTGTCTCTGTGTATAAGTGTGTGACCCCATAGGCTCACATATGTCTAGCCATATAATTATTTATTATGACATGAGCATACTCCAATAGGTTCCACTTCTGAGAGGAAATCAACAAAGAGGCATTCATTTGCTGAGGCTGCCTTAAGTTTAGCAGCCATGCTTCGGGTAAGCATGCCTTCAGTAGGCTCACCAATGATATTCACAAGTTCTATTGTTTTAGATTTTGTCCAACTATCCTGAGGTCAAGGATATGAGTTAGAACTTGTGGAGGCTTGATTTGGTGGAGGAGTAGGTTCAAGGACTGAGGCTTGAGGGACTTCATGGTTTTGATTCTCAGTATGTTCAACTCGAGCACTTTGGTCTTCTGGTTCCTAAACATTAGGTTCAGTGTGACTCATCTCATTAGAGATGTGTTGAGCTTTAATGAACTCACTGATGTTTGGATGTGGAAGGTTATGAGGGATGATTTAGTAACAGATGTCTGCATCAGCTTGATATTGTGTGAAAGGATCACACTCAGGGTGATATTCATCAGGAGGATATCTTGATGAGTCATCAATCCCAATCTCTTCCACTGAGGTGTTTGAGAACCTGATGGCTTCAGTGCTTTCATCAAAGGTTATGTGAAATGTCTCTTCAGTTTGTTGTCTCCTAGTGTTGAATACCTTATAGGCTTTGGAGACAAGTGAGTATCCTAAGAAATATCGATCATCAGCTTTGGCATCAAATTTGCCTAAGTGATCCTTGTGATTATGAATAAACACAGGACACCCAAACACATGAAAGTAACTAATGTCAGGGATTCTTCCCTTGAATATTTCATATGGAGTTTTGTTGTGCCTTTTGACAACAATGGACCTATTTTGAGTGTAGCAGGCAGTTTTGACTGCTTCTGTCCAGAAGTGCTTTGAGAGTACTGAACCATTCAGCATTGTTCTAGCAGCCTCAATGAGTGTCCTATTCTTCCTTTCAGCCACTCCATTTTGTTCAGGAGTGTAAGGAGAAGAGAAGTTTTGAGAGATTCCCTTCTCATCACAGAAACACTCAAGGTCCTGATTTTTGAACTCAGTCCCATTGTCATTCCTGATTTGTTTGATTTTGATGTCATTTTGATTTTCAATGTTCCTGACAAAGGACATGATTATTTCAGTTGCCTGACTCTTCTTAGTGAGAAAGTAGACCTATGTGTATCTTGAGTATTCATCTACTATGACTAGGGTGTACTTCTCATGATGGATAGACATTGGACTGACAGGTCCAAAAAGATCCATGTGAAGAAGATGAAGACAACTTTTGATGGAAAAATTTTGTTTAGTTTTGAAAGATGCCCTGTGGTGTTTTCCCTTTTCACAAGCAGAACAAGGTTTATCTTTGAAAAACATAAGGGAGGGTAAGCCAAGAACTTTGTGCTGTTTGGCTAGGTTATTGATGTTTTTGAAGTTAAGATGAGAGAGTCTTTTGTGCCATAGCCAGTTGATTGTTTCACTTGCCTTTGTGAAGAGACAAGTCCCATTTTGTGTAAGGGTTGACATATCTAAGACATAGACATCTTCCCTCCTTGGGGCAATCAACACAACCTCCTTACTGGCATTAAAGATAGTTCCTCTCTTATCATCAAATTGAACTATATATTTGGCATCACATAGTTGACTAACACTGATTAGATTGTATTTCAGACCATTGACATAAGCAATTCTTATAAAAACTATACCATTGTAGTTTACTGAACCATACCCTTCAGTAGCACATGATGAATTATCAGCAAATACTACTTTAGTCCCTGGTTCTTCAACATATTTGTGCAGATACTGCTTCACACCAGTCATACTCCTTGAGCATCCACTATCTAGATGCCAAACAGGCTCCCTGGCATGTCTCCGCACAAATAGTAAACTGTGTTAGTTTTTCTTGTGAACCCACTTTTTGGTGGGCTTGGTCTTAATGGCCTTTTTGAATTGTGCAATTGAATCATGGTCAGTGGTAGAGTGGAAAGTGCTTCCACATGTTTTGCATTTGGGCGTTGAAGAGGAGTCAGTGGACTGTGAGGAATTAGTGTTGTTTCCTCTTCTGGCCTAAATGACTAAGTCATGTCCTGATGCATCATGGGAAGGGTCTCCATATATGTCACAGCAGGGATACATCATATAATCATCAGGAAGATGATCATTGAATCCACAGTGTGGACATGGTTGGAAAGGCTTAGCTTTCAGTCTTTGAGTTTGCTTAGATGGTGAAGCATACTTGTAAGCCTGAGCTTTGTAGCTTGCTTGAGCACTCAGAGAGGCAAGGTGAGATTTATGTTCAGAGGTCCTATGATCTTCTTGTTTGCAAATCATACAAAATAGGATTCTATAGCAATCATCAGTGGTATGATTTGTGTAATTGCATAGATCACATATTTGTTGTGATTTAGGTGAGGATTTTTGTTTGGAGGTGCTTGAGGAAGCTGGTGTTTGTTCCTTGACTTTGGATAAAGTGGTTTTTTTAGATGATTCAAACTTTTCACTCAGCTTCCTTACTAGTTCAGCCAACTTATCATATTTTAAGTCAGTACTATCTATTTTTACTTCAGTAAGGACTGAAGGTGTGGAAGTTTCAGTAGGAACTGAGGCTTCAGTGTTTGGGACAGATGTGGGTCTTTTCAGGATTGTTCTCCCTAAACCTAATTTTTCTTTGGGAGAGTGTGGTTGGTAAACAGATGGGGTGAGGTCTGAGCAAGGTGCAACACCCTGAAGAGCTTTCAGTGGAGGTAGTGGTGATTGAGATTCTGATTCATACTCGGTGATGGACTCAGTTTACTGGGTTCATCAGTGACTCCAAGCAATTCTTTGATAGCCTGACTTTCAGGTTCCAAAATTTTCCCAGTGTTGAAGTTAGGTAACTTGCTGTCTGGGTTGACTCTTTCAACCCAGTCACTGGATTTCGGTTTCATTTCCTTTTCAAAGGGTATGCCAGCAGGCAAGAAGGCTTTTTCACTAAGATTCTCACATAAGGACTTAGTGAGCGGATCTTCTCCTAGTACTCTCTTTCTAGTACCAGGTGTAAGACTCACAGTTTCATAGACTCTAGGGTTCTTTGAGGTCCATTTTTCAATGACAGCCTTTTCTTTCTTAAGTTCTTATTGAAGAGAATGGTTTTGTTTCACAAGTTCTGAGTTTTGAATTTGAAGTGTAATACTTTCAAGTTTGGCTTGTTTTAAAGCAAGAAGTTCATCTCTACAATTATTTAATTCATAACTTAGTTTGTTATATTTTGAAAACAGATTTAACCTTTGCTCTTCAACATACTTAAGATCAACATTAATGTAGTTTAAGTAAGATTGCCAATCAGAATCATCATCCATGGATAATAAGATATTTACCTTCCTCATGGTGATGTTGACCCATTCTCCATTTCTGGCATGACTTTTTCCAACTGCTAGCTTGTCATCTTCTGAGAGTGCCATCAGTGCACTGACATGAACTTCTTCATCATCAGAAGATATAGCTTCTTCATCCCAATCAAAAGTTTCAGCAACAAGCCCTTTGTTTTTAGCCTGAGAAGGTTTAGGGTCTTGGGGTGGCTGAGAGTTTGAGGGAACTGCCTCAAGAAGTGAAAGTTTGGCTTTAGCCTTTCTATACTTAGCTTCAAAGTCCTTTTGTGGAAGTTTTTCAGTTTGATTTTGAAAATATTGACTCGACTGAAGCATTTTTGGTTGAAATTTGCTAGTTCCTGAAGAGGAATTGCTTCCTGAAAACTTGTATGAGGGTTCTGAGGTAGTTTTAGAGAAAAAATCTTTTGCAAAATGACCTCTTTTGCCACATTTAAAACACTCGGTGTTTTCATTAGCTTTAGCACTTGAAAAGTTTTTGTTTCTTTTAATAAAACGTTTTGAATTAGCAAGGAGTGCTCTTTCTTGAAATTCTAATTGTAAGTCATTAAGATACTCCTCACTGGTTCTCTCATCAGTCTCATCATCAGAATCTTCTTGGAAATCCTGCACAACACCATTAGAATAGAAGGCAGTGGATATGAGTGCAATAGTCAAGGTCTTTTTGGTCTCTTGAGTCTTTTTTAAATCATGGTATCTCCTAGAGATTAAGTTGTCTCCTAGAGAATATGGTTAGCATTTCTAAGACCCTGAGAGAAGTTTAACCACTTCTCAAGGAGACTGTTGACAAAGCCAACATTGATCTCATGCTTAGACAGGATGACACCATCATTTGTCAATTCATTCAGAAGGGTTTTGTATCTGGTGTAAGTCTGAGAGAGAGTTTCAGAATCGTTTTCCCTGAAAGTGTTATACTCAAGTTTCAGGTCCATGATCCTGTTTTTCTTGGTATCTGAGGGACCTTCAAAGTTGTGAAACAAGTCAGTCCAAGTATGTTTGGTAGTTGGACAGTTAATGACTGATTCCATTATATCGTCAGGAAGACATGATATAATGATGCTTTTCAGGCGTTGGTCTTGATTGACCACCCTTCTCTCATTAGAAGTCCACTGAGCTTCAGGCTTGGGTAAACCTTCAACAGTCTTAGAGAAAAAGGGACCTTCATTAATACACTTAATGTAGTAAGGTTCCATTCCTGTTAAGTAGCAAAGCATACGCTTTTTCCACTTATTGAATTTTCCAACCTCAAGTCGGGGAGCAGTAGCATTATAGCTTCCTCCCTTTTTGTCGACTAGTTGGGGTACATCACTTTCAGCCATGGTAGGATCTTGATTTTAAAAACGTTTTAAATGGTTTATAAAACTTGTTTTATAAATCACACCGCTCTGATACCACTTGTTGTTCCCTTTCACACTGATAGTAGTAACTAATGAGTTAAACTACCAATGTTCCATGACTAGTAATGTATTAAGAATTTGTTAAAAGATAAACATAAAGTAAAGAGACACAAGTTTTCAATGTTTAATTCTATTTGCAATTAACAAAGAATTATACCCAAGTGTTTGCGGAATAACACTTGGGATTGAATGACAAGTATGGTATGACTCCTCACTAAACTTAAGTTAAGCTTAAGTAGTGTTGGGAATTAAATGTTCTGAAGATCAGTATTAGGAATTATAAGTTCACAAAGTTAGTACTGCTGAGAAGAATACACTAACAGTTCCTACTGCTAGTGTATATCTAAAGCCTCTCAAGTTATAACTAACAGTACTAACTTAAGTTAGTACTGCTAGTACAAAGAAGGTACTGCTGGTGTAACTCATACTACTGCTGGATGGATAAGTGTCGCGTATACTACTGCTGGTTGGATAAGTATAAAAAGATATTTGTATATAAAAGTCAAGTATATGCGGTAGATAATATCTTTGATTTGTAGTCAGTCAAACAAGTTGTAAACATAGATACATGTTGTATCTTAGCTACTGACACACTCAACACATGCAAAGCAAGTAGTTCGACAAGACTTATCATTTATTGTAAAGATCTTCTTTGGACTATAAAAAGAAGATCTTAGACTAGATATTAAGTGTGACTAACAAAGTGCTTAATTCATATGCTTAGAATATCTATCAATAATAAAAGAACACAACTTATCATAGAAATCATAAGTCATAGAAACATATAGATTCAAGGTTTGTAACCCTAGTGATAGTGAAGATCACTCGTATTATTATCTTAATAATATTGAATCGTTTGGTGTTAACATTGTGTGTTCATTGTTCATTACTCAAGCATTACTTTCCATTTCCAATAACCAAATAACCTTCTAAGTGTGGTTAAGTAGATTCCGCATACTTAACCATATTAACTCAAAGTATCACATACACAAGCAACAAAGGACTAACATCCTACATAGTGTATTATAATCCTCACAATTGGTTTCAGAGCAAGGATGATATTTTCGATTTAGAAGAAGAAGAAGAAATGGACGTGGAGAATACTCAGGCTACAAATATTGCTGTAAAGTTGCCTATGATCAAACACAATGAGTTTGAGTTATGTAGGTTAAGGATTGAGCAATACTTTATGGTTTAAGATTATGCTCTCTGGGATATCATTCTGTATGGTGATTCTTTTACACTAGGTTATACAGATGTCATTCTTGAAGGCAAAACAATTCAAAAATCAAATTCTGGACCAACTACCAATGAAGAAAGGATACAGAAGAGGAATGATCAAAAGGCAAGAAATTTGTTGCTTATGACCATTCCTGGTGAACAAATGCTTTCTTTTAGCAAGTATCCTAATGCAAAAATTCTTTTTGAAGAGATTTGTGCATGGTTTGGTAGTAATGAAACTACCAAGAAAACACAAAAGACATTGCTGAAACAACAATTTGAAAAATTTAGTTCAAATAGCAATGAATCTCTTGATAAGCTGTTCTCTAGATTACACAAGCTTGTCAGTCAGTTAGCTGTGTTGGGAGTTGAGATAGCCAAGGAAGATCTCAACATGAAGTTTTTAAGAAGTCTACCTGAAGAATTCCATATTCATGTGGTTGTCTGGATGAACAAGCCAGACATTGAAACCATGAAACTCAATGATTTGTACAACAACTTCAAAATTGTTGCACAAAGTCTGAAGAAGTTTGGAAGCTATAGTACTAGTTATGGGAATATGACATTTATGTCATCTCCTAATATTAGTAAATCTGAAGAGGTAGATGAAGATGAAGGTGTTTCTACTGATACTACACAAAAGAATGTTGCTGTACTTGGAGATCCAACATTCTATGTATTTATGTCTAGTCAAACTAGTGGTTCTCCTCTAAATCATGAAGACCTTGAACAGGTGGATGATGATGATTTAGAAGAGTTGGATATCAAGTGGCAGGTTGCTTTACTGAGCATAAGGGCTAAAAAATTTTGGCAAAGAACAGGAAAGCAGATTACCATTAATGGTAATGAAACTGCTGGGTTTGATAAGAAGAAAGTAGAGTGTTTCAATTGTCACAAGGTGGGACACTTTGCAAAAGAGTGCAGAAAGCCAAGAAAGCAAGAAAATAGGAGCACATGGTACAAGCAAGATAAGAAGAAGGAAGTCACTGTGGAAGTGCCAAAGGCTATGCTAGCTATTGATGATGTTAGCTATGATTGGAGCTTCATGGTTGATGAAGAGGAAGCACCAAAAGAAGCTGCAATGGTGGTAACTGAGACTGCACTGATGGCTTTTTCTGATTCAGAGGTAAATTCTATAATCAAGTGTACTGAATCATGCTCTGCTCTTAATGCTTATGAAAAACTTAAAAAGGAATCTGATGATCAACTAGAAGAGCTATATAAAACAATGGCTAACTTAGCTAATCATAAAAGAGGTCTAGTTGTTCTTGAAAAACAAATCTTACATTTTCAAGGAAATGAATCTAAGTTTAGTGATGACATGGCTGCACTAAAAAGAAAATTAGAATTCAAAGATGAGTGCATTAATGTGCTGAATGAATCACTAGCAAAGCACAAAAAGGCAAATGAAAATGTTAAGATAACAGTAGATATACTAGCTTATGCCTTAGAAGGAATCAATAAGATTTGGGAAGCTTAAGTTATTAATAAAGCTAAGTCTGGTATAGGTTACAATTCTGTTCCTCCACCATACAGAGGTGTTCCTTCACCTCCAGGTATTGACCTAGCTCACACAGGTTTCGCTGAGTTTCAAGAACCAATAATGGAATATGGTTCTAAGTCTACTGAGAGTCCTAAGGTAGAGAAAGTAAGTGAAAGTATATGTAATACTTCACTTCCTGAGGACAAGGTGTCCTCTGATAGGAAATCAGATGTTGTAGTCATTGAGGACTGGAAATCTGATAGTGATGAGGAAGAACAGGTTATGTCTAAACCTGAAGTTGTTAAGAAAGCAGGAAAAAGTGTTCCTAAAGTGGTCAAAATTGATGCTGTTCGGCCTAAATCTAATATTAAACATGTTAGGCAACCAGTTAGATATTGTGAACAATATAGAACCACTAATAAGCCTAGAGGTAACCAAAGAAATTGGAATGACCTCAAGTCTCACCAACTAGGTGATGACTTTGACTTTTATAACAAAGCTTGTTACACTTGTGGTAGTTTTGATCATCTTGCTGCTTTCTGTAACCAATGGGTATCTGGGTATACAAACAATAGAGTGAACTTACAAAGGAATACTCCTTAATTTCACTTTCACTCTAATTCTAATAGAACAAAACCCAGAGCAGTTTCAAAAGCAGTTCCTACTGCTAAACCATTTATGACTGTTTACCCAAAACAAACAGTTAAAGGTGCAAAAACAACTTACAATCATGCATCAACAACTGTTAAAAGGCCCATTCAAACAAAAGCAGTGGTCCAAAAACAAGTTTGGAAACCAAAGGGAACAACTGCAAAACTAGCAGTTTCTACTGCTAGGCAAGCAGTTCATACTGCTGCTAGGGAAAACAGGGCAAATGCTGTTAAGGCCTTAGCATGTTGGGTTTGGAGACAAACTAAATCCAATGGTGCATCAACCATTCTTAAGAGATTAAATTACATTGATGCACGAGGCAGATCCAAGTCAGTAATGGCTTGGGTCCCCAAAGGAAACTAATATTCCTCATTTCTGTGCAGGAACATTCAACTGATAAACAAGAGGATCAAGGATACTCAGATAGTGGATGTTCAAGGCACATGACTGGCAACATGTCTTATCTCTCAGATTTTCAATCAATAAATGGAGGATATGTTAGCTTTGGAAGAGGTATTATTGGCAAAATTTCCGGTAAAGATACCATCAAAACTGGAAATTTAGATTTTGAAGATGTGTACTTTGTGCAAGAGCTTAAGTATAATCTTTTTAGTGTCTCACAAATGTGTGACAAAAAGAACAAGGTTCTTTTTACTGACACTGAATGTCTTGTACTTTCTCATAATTTTAAGATGCCTGATGAAAGTCAAGTACTTCTTAAAATTCCAAGAAAGGGCAACATGTACATTGTTGATATGAAAAACATTTTTTCCTAAAGAGGCACTTACTTGTTTAGTTGCAAAGGCCACATTGGATGAATCTATGATATGTCATAGGAGGCTTGGTCACAGTAATTTCAAAACCATAAATAAAATTGTTAAGAATGGTTTGGTAAGAGGTTTACCTCAAAAACGATTTGAAAATGACCAAACATGCATTTCTTGTATTAAAGGCAAACAACATGATGAACTCAAATAAGTACATTTTATTATCATCATTTATCCTATTTATTTGACTTGTTTTATTATGTTACCTATGAGAATCGATACATTAATGATTACTTTAGTAATTCTCGGGTAAAAACAAGCATTATGTGAAACTTGGCGATTTTGGACTAATTATGGAGCAAAACAAGCGAGATGTCAAAAGCCTACTGAAATCTAGAAGATCAAGCTCGTTCTACTCCAGATACGCCACAACATACTTCTAACATACGGCGTATCACTATCAAGATTTCACAAGTTACAATCCAAGTACATGCGCCGCATACAAAGATCAAGATACGCCGCATCTAAAGACGGTGTACGAATATTCCTGAATATATTAATCTTGGACCCCACGCGAAGTTAAGTCAATGCGCCGCATCTATTCACTCTATGCGCCGCATCTATCCCTCAGACAGAAACTATAAATACCCCAAGGTCAGACGAATTTGAGAGTTGGACAGTGTGTGAAGGAATAACCCTAGAGCCGAATTCAGACGACCAAGCAGCACAAGACACACCCTAAACGAAGATACAAGAGCTGTAAGAAGGTCCTGCATGTATTCAATTCATTAAGTAGTTTTGTTTTATTGTATTAGTACACTTTAATTCATCAGGATTGATGGGCTTGTGTCATGTGACTACGGAAAATCATGCACTCCCCTTAATATTGCTTTCCCATTAATTAAAGTTTATATGTTGATGTCTTTGGTGACTTTTATTAGTGCATTGATAACCTCTGTGTCTAGCTGAGCATTGCTTGGGTCGCCATGCCCCTTCCTCGCCTATTTGTTTTAGCGTCTCTTAAATAAATAGGATAGACATAAGTAATCATTAAGGGTTTACTCGCCGATAAGATTAGAGCCAACGATAAAGGTTTAATTATATACACTTCATATAAAACTAGCAATAAAAAAAGTGACAAGCTACTTAATTATCAGGACAGGTCTTCTTATTGTCTCGAGTATCTATCTGTGTACGTGTGTGCTAATCGCTGATTCGTGCTCATTAGTTTAGTTTTCTATTTAATCATAACCAAACCGTGCCAGTCTCTCAGGCTGAACCCCCTTGCGTTAGATTAGGTTGTATAGCTAACTTAGGATATTAAAATACTGATTAGAATAACTAGATAATACGTTCCACTCTTAGTGATCGACACTCTACTTACCATTATATTCATATTGACCAAGTACACTGCTCGTTAAGTGTGTGTGTTATTGATAAGTCGGCTAAATATAAATTTAAAACTTGAGTTGGCATTAATACTGCTAAACCGCAATGACACATCACGCGCATCACAACACAAAGCCACTTGTAAGCCCAAAATTTTTAACTCTATTGATCAATCATTGTTTATGCTTCATATGGACTTATTTGGACCTACTTCTGTTAGTAGTATGATGCATAAAAGATATTGTCTAGTTGTTACTGATGACTATAGTAGATTTACATGGGTTTTCTTTTTAGGTTCTAAGGATGAGACTTCTAGCATTCTTAAAACATTCATTACACAAATAGAAAACCAAGTAGACAAGAAAGTAAAAGTCATTAGATGTGATAATGGGACAGAGTTTAAGAATAGAGTTATGGATGACTTCTGCAAGGAAAAAGGTATTAGGAGAGAATTTAGTGTAGCTAGAACTCCTCAGCAGAATGGAGTAGCTGAGAGGAGAAATAGAACACTCATAGAAGCTGCTAGAACCATGTTAGCCGACTTTAAGTTGCCTATCACTTTTTGGGCTGAAGCAGTTAATACTGCTTGCTATGTCCAGAATAGGGTTTTGGTTGTCAAATCTCACAATAAGACATCATATGAACTTTTTAGAGGTAGAACTCCTGCAATAGGATTTCTTAGACCTTTTGGATGTCATGTGACAATTCTGAATACCTTAGACCATCTAGGAAAGTTTGATGGTAAAGCAGATGAAGGATTCTTAGTTGGATATTCTCTTAATAGCAAAGCTTTTAGAGTATACAACTCAAGAACTAGAAGAGTAGAGGAAAACCAGCATGTGGAATTTTTAGAGAATAAATCCAATGTAGCAGGTCAAGGTCCTAATTGGCTATTTGATCTTGAGACACTAACCCATTCTATGAATTATGTGCCTGTTGTTGCAGAAACTAATGATCTTTCAGGTTCACAAGCAACACATGAGGCAGGGTTAGAAAAGGAGACAAATCAAGATTATGTATGGATGCCAATATGGACAAGTACAAGTGTGGCTTCAACTTCAACAAATGATGAATCTTCTTCAGATAAAACTAAAGAAGGGATTGAAGATGAAAACAAGGAAGATGAACAAGAAGAACAAGTCAGCAGTACAATCATTATTCCTACTGCTGAGCCAAAAGTTCATACTGCTAGGCCAAATGTTTCTACTGCTGGCCCATCAGTCTCAACTGAAGCAGATTTCTCAGAAGAAGAGGTGGATTTCAATAATCTTCCACCTAACTATCATGTTCCTACAACACCACACACAAGGATTCACAAAGTCCACTCCCTGGACAATGTGATTGGAGATGTACAATCAGGGGTGAAGACAAGACAACAACTGATGTCTTCAGACCAACAAGGGCTTCTTGATGCCCTTTATGCTTCAAAGCAGCATGAGTTTGCAAACTCTTGCTTGTTTGTATGTTTTCTATCACAAGCAGAACCAAAGAATGTTCTTAAAGCCCTAGATGATTCAAGCTGGGTAGAAGCTATGCAAGAAGAGCTTCTTCAGTTCAAGATTCAGAAGGTATGGGTGCTAGTTGATTTACCCAAGGGTGTAAGGGTAATTGGCACTAGATGGATTTTTAGGAATAAAAGGGATGAAAGGGGCATAGTGATCGGTTAAAATCAAGTCGTTATTTATTTCCAAGGAGTACAACGGAAGTTGTATTCCCGGGTCGTTATCCCCAACGAAGGCTGAATGGAGTTTGTGATCTCGGTTTGTGAATACGTGTTTTGAATGGTTAAACAAAGATGAGAGTTTGGGTTTTTACGCTAAAATAAGTAAAACATATATTAAAAACGACTAAACATCTAAGAAAAACGATAACCTAAAGTGCACGAAAGTGAATACGTAAACGAAAGTTGAAAACGAACTAAACCGGGGAATACCCGAGCATAAACGTGAAAACGATGAAAAACTAAACCTACGAATTCCAAATTAAATTTCCTACATTCTAATCGACAAAAGAAAATTTTACGAAAACGAATTACATTTTTCTAATTAAAATCTAATTAAACATGATTTAAAATAAATTAACTTAATAAGCAGTTACTAAAAAAAATACGACTAGCTCTACCCTATTGACCCGTTTGACTTTAAAAGTCAAAACAGCCTTACTATAACAAACACAATAACCTAATAACCAAACAATAACCACAATAACCAAACAATAACCAACTCAAACAAAAACATTCAGTAACCAGCAACATTAACCATTAACATAAGCATTAACAACTAAACTAAGATAAACTAAACATTAACATAACCATTAAACCTAAGCATTAAACATTAAACAAGATAAACTAAGATAAACTAAACATTAATAGAATCGAAGCAACAACCACAAGAATTAAAATAGCAGAATCGAAGCAGTAAAATAAGCAGTAGACCATAGTTGACTAAGAAAAATAAACCACAAAGATTCAGTTCTAGAAAAATAAACCACAAATACCAAACTTAACTACCAAATCCGATCAATATTAACTAAAAGAGTGTACTAACCGATTCACTACAATAACCACAAATAAAACTCTTAAACCGATCCAAATCCAACTCGCACAAAAGCATTCACCTCAAAAGCACTAAATAACTAAACCATAAAAAAAATACGCAGTAACAAGAACTAACTAAGCAGAAGCAGTAAATAACTAAAGCAATAAACTTGGACTTATATTAAAATAAAGAGTGAATGTTACAACCGAAATAAAAATTACAAATTACCTTCAACTAATAGCTAAAATAAACCTTGTTCCTACTTTTAAATTAAAACTAAATACTGAAAATAAATTACACTAAAAAAAATACATACCGAAAAGAAAAGCTAATTAAAAACCTATTTTCTAAAAAATACTAGCCGTCTATTTATAAAAAAAAAGAAGAAAAAAAAAATAATAATTAAAAATAAATCTGAATCTTCTTTTTCTTGACACCATAGGATCACCTAGATCTTCACAACTTTAATTCTTGGCCTTTGGATCCTCTTTTCTTGCCTCGGATCGCTGAGGTGGAGGTGAACCCGTGAGGTTATTTTAGAGTGAGGTGGGGATGATGGTGATGTGAGAAAGGTTTGGGGAAGGGTGAAGGTTTGGCGGATTAGGGTTTAATGAGGCGGGAAAATGGTGAAGCAGATATAGCGAATTAGGGTTGTGATTTTATTCTTGATTGGGATATTGACCAACAAAGAGGGGTTTGACCCTTTTGTATTGACCGGCTTTTAGTTATTAGCGAGTGTGGGTGGGTCGGGTCTAGTTTAGTTGGGATTGGGCTTCGGGGTGGTTTAAGTGGGCTGTGGGGTGTATAATGTTGGGATTGGATAAGGTAAAGGTTTAGTGGATCGGTGGATCTAAGTGATAATGGGATGGGGTGGATAAGGTAAAGGTTTAGTTGGGCTGTTGATTGTGTGGATCCGGTTGTGTTTAGTTAGGATAATTTTAGTTTAAAACACAAGGACCATATTTGTAAATCATGAAAGGTCGGGGACCATTTCTGCCAAGCTTATTATTTCAAGGACCAAAAATTTATTTTTTTATTATTTTTTTATTTTTTTTATTTTTTTTTCAAGCTTGAGGGACTAGACTTGCCATTTATGCAAATTTTGTTTGTTTTTCAATCGTTTTCAATCATTTTGCATATGGAATACACAAAAACACATCTCAAAGATATTTTTAACATTATTTGATCGTTTTAAAGTGTTTTTGGTTGTTTTGACTCGAAAATTGGACGAAAAGATATGTGTAAAACGACACATATCAAATCCCCCACACTGAGCAATTGCTAGTCCCTAGCAATTATTTATGAAAAGTTAATGGATTTTAAAAACTCTTTACCAGAAGCCATCACCTCTGGAGTAGCCAAATGTTTCAGTTCAAGTAAGAACTATGGTACACTGATAACCATATGATTTTGAGCAAATCATCAGCTGCCAACGGATTTGATTTGTCTTTACCAGAAGCCGTTTGCTTCTGGACTAGCCAACTCTTAGATAAAACCACTTATTATCTTTGGTGAGCTGATGACCAATTATGGTTTTCCAACTGCCTTTACCACAAGCCATAATCTTGCGGGCTAGCCAACTCTTCATCTTTTTAGGATATGGTGAGTCGAATACCATACAATTTTTGGCAAATTGTAAGCCGTAAACGGATTTGATATATCTTTACCAAGAGCCGTTTGCTCTTGGATTAGCCAATCCTTATGTGGGTTAGACATGGTGGACTGATAACCATTTGCTGTGTAAGTGCAAAACACTTACACCAAAAAAAAATTTGGCCAAAAACGGGGGAATTAGATGGTTTATATACGTGATTAAATTCGTGAGAATTCCCCCCACACTAGAAATGAATATTGTCCTCAATATTCAAAGTACCGGCTGTTATGCCGAAACTGAGAACGTAAAAGGGAAATATTACGGGCCATTTATTTTATTTTTGTGGTTTAAAACCTTTTTTTTTTTTTTTTTTTTTTTTTTTTTGAAATTTATGTACAACAGCGGGGGGCATTTCCCCCCACACTAGGGTGGTAGAAAGTAGAAAGAAGTCAGAAATATGGGTGAAAACCCATATGGTGTGCTACTGTTTTTGTTAACCGAGTCGCTAGCTTGACTCGACCCCGAATTCATTTGTCCATGGGGAAGCAAGTGGAAACCAATCTCAATCGGACTTTCATTCAAAATGTTTGGATAAACATTGAAGTACTTGAAAGTTCCACTCCGATGAGATACATCCGGCACCAAAGAATGATAAATGGGGATGCCGGGATCAAAAACTTTGTCTTCACTCCCAAACGAGTGAATAAAAGGACAATCTACCTTATAAGAAGAAAAAGGTAGAAAAACTCGAACGACATATGTGAAATCAATATAGTGGCGATCCTCAAAGGGCAACGTCACATATGTCGGGGAAGGAGGAATATCGGGATTAAGAACTGAGGTCATATCATCAAGTTTATGATTGATAAAGTCCTTGACCTCATCGTTCTCTAACTCTTCATCAAAGAGAGGATTCATTTTAGAAAAGTACTCATCATCAAATTCAAACAGAGCGTTCGAATAGACTTTGAGACTTTCATTTTGAACGTCCTCATCAGAAAGTGATTCGTCATCACTGGAGGAAAAATCATCATTTGAATCGAAGAGGGGGTTAGAAAACGTCCCGAAAATATCATCAGTAGTGTCAAGAGGATGATCACTACAGATAGATGAATCACAATCATTATCCGAAATATCCTCAGACTCACTTGGGATTGGGATAAGGTTCTCAGCACTAGACTTTATGAATTCGTCCGATTCCTTTTCAGGAACAGTGCTAAGAGGCTTATCCCCCATAATACGAGAGTCCTCAGGGTTCAGAGTTGGAGATAATGATGTGATTGCAATAGACTGAGGGAGTTGAGAAACGGTATCATTTAAAGGAATAGCACTCTCCTCGTCGTCTTCATCTTCGTCATCGAGCATGCACGCCTGATTAAACAAGAAACGGTTGTGTGCTGCTCGTTCTATGGCGAGTAAATCTTCCATAGACTCACCATGACGATCATTTGGGTTTTGTTTAATAGCCAGATTTGTAAGTTCAATTCGTATCTCTTGAAGTTCTTGGAATATATCTTCAAGAGATAGTTGAGGCTGGCTTTGAGTGGTTTGATACTGTGGAGGATAAGAATAATCATAATTGTTACCAGGACCATGCTCATAGACAAGCATGTACCTTGTTTGACAATCAGAGCTACAATGTGAACCTCCACAGTACTCACAACAGTAATACTGTTGTGGTGGTGAATAATATGAAGGTGTGTCAAATCCAGATGATGTCTGATTGTTATAAGGGTTCTGCTCATAGACAAGCATGTCTCCCGTTCGACAATCATATTCCGGATGAGGACAACCTCCACAAAATTCACAAGAATATGTTTCCATCTCATGGTGCGGGGGTTGGTTAAGGAAATTGGTTGTTTCATTGTAGGGATTTTGGTCATAGACAAACCCGTTTCCCGTATTCACAATGCTACAACCTTGGCAATTTCCACCATTTGGAGGTCCCCCACACCATTCACAACCATAGTTGTAAGATGTAGACATAAAAAGAATCAAACGTGTAGAGGGTTAAGAAGATAGAATAAAACGTTTAGAGGGTGAGAAAAGGAATTAAACGGATAATAGGGATACGAAGAATATTTTTGGTTTTTTAGAAACATTTTAAAAAAAATTCAAAGGGAAAAAAGGAAAATAAATTTTGAAATAAAAATCTTTTTGGGGTTTTAATAAGAAAATATTTACGAAACACGCAACGACAAACGAGATTTAAAAATTCGCGTCAAGCCTTCCCCGGCAGCGGCGCCAAAATTTGATCGGTTAAAATCAAGTCGTTATTTATTTCCAAGGAGTACAACGGAAGTTGTATTCCCGGGTCGTTATCCCCAACGAAGGCTGAATGGAGTTTGTGATCTCGGTTTGTGAATACGTGTTTTGAATGGTTAAACAAAGATGAGAGTTTGGGTTTTTACGCTAAAATAAGTAAAACATATATTAAAAACGACTAAACATCTAAGAAAAACGATAACCTAAAGTGCACGAAAGTGAATACGTAAACGAAAGTTGAAAACGAACTAAACCGGGGAATACCCGAGCATAAACGTGAAAACGATGAAAAACTAAACCTACGAATTCCAAATTAAATTTCCTACATTCTAATCGACAAAAGAAAATTTTACGAAAACGAATTACATTTTTCTAATTAAAATCTAATTAAACATGATTTAAAATAAATTAACTTAATAAGCAGTTACTAAAAAAAATACGACTAGCTCTACCCTATTGACCCGTTTGACTTTAAAAGTCAAAACAGCCTTACTATAACAAACACAATAACCTAATAACCAAACAATAACCACAATAACCAAACAATAACCAACTCAAACAAAAACATTCAGTAACCAGCAACATTAACCATTAACATAAGCATTAACAACTAAACTAAGATAAACTAAACATTAACATAACCATTAAACCTAAGCATTAAACATTAAACAAGATAAACTAAGATAAACTAAACATTAATAGAATCGAAGCAACAACCACAAGAATTAAAATAGCAGAATCGAAGCAGTAAAATAAGCAGTAGACCATAGTTGACTAAGAAAAATAAACCACAAAGATTCAGTTCTAGAAAAATAAACCACAAATACCAAACTTAACTACCAAATCCGATCTATATTAACTAAAAGAGTGTACTAACCGATTCACTACAATAACCACAAATAAAACTCTTAAACCGATCCAAATCCAACTCGCACAAAAGCATTCACCTCAAAAGCACTAAATAACTAAACCATAAAAAAAATACGCAGTAACAAGAACTAACTAAGCAGAAGCAGTAAATAACTAAAGCAATAAACTTGGACTTATATTAAAGTAAAGAGTGAATGTTACAACCGAAATAAAAATTACAAATTACCTTCAACTAATAGCTAAAATAAACCTTGTTCCTACTTTTAAATTAAAACTAAATACTGAAAATAAATTACACTAAAAAAAATACATACCGAAAAGAAAAGCTAATTAAAAACCTATTTTCTAAAAAATACTAGCCGTCTATTTATAAAAAAAAAGAAGAAAAAAAAAATAATAATTAAAAATAAATCTGAATCTTCTTTTTCTTGACACCATAGGATCACCTAGATCTTCACAACTTTAATTCTTGGCCTTTGGATCCTCTTTTCTTGCCTCGGATCGCTGAGGTGGAGGTGAACCCGTGAGGTTATTTTGGAGTGAGGTGGGGATGATGGTGATGTGAGAAAGGTTTGGGGAAGGGTGAAGGTTTGGCGGATTAGGGTTTAATGAGGCGGGAAAATGGTGAAGCAGATATAGCGAATTAGGGTTGTGATTTTATTCTTGATTGGGATATTGACCAACAAAGAGGGGTTTGACCCTTTTGTATTGACCGGCTTTTAGTTATTAGCGAGTGTGGGTGGGTCGGGTCTAGTTTAGTTGGGATTGGGCTTCGGGGTGGTTTAAGTGGGCTGTGGGGTGTATAATGTTGGGATTGGATAAGGTAAAGGTTTAGTGGATCGGTGGATCTAAGTGATAATGGGATGGGGTGGATAAGGTAAAGGTTTAGTTGGGCTGTTGATTGTGTGGATCCGGTTGTGTTTAGTTAGGATAATTTTAGTTTAAAACACAAGGACCATATTTGTAAATCATGAAAGGTCGGGGACCATTTCTGCCAAGCTTATTATTTCAAGGACCAAAAATTTATTTTTTTATTATTTTTTTATTTTTTTATTTTTTTTTTCAAGCTTGAGGGACTAGACTTGCCATTTATGCAAATTTTGTTTGTTTTTCAATCGTTTTCAATCATTTTGCATATGGAATACACAAAAACACATCTCAAAGATATTTTTAACATTATTTGATCGTTTTAAAGTGTTTTTGGTTGTTTTGACTCGAAAATTGGACGAAAAGATATGTGTAAAACGACACATATCACATAGTGATTAGGAATAAGGCTAGATTAGTAGCCCAAGGGTACACACAAGAAGAAGGGATAGACTATGAGCTCCAGTAGCAAGGATTGAAGCCATTAGGTTATTTTTGGATTATGCTTCATTTATGGGCTTCACAGTTTATCAAATGGATGTCAAGAGTGCTTTTTTATATGGTACTATAGAAGAGGAGGTATATGTCTCACAAGCTCCAGGGGTTACTGACCCAGACCATCCAGACAAAGTGTACAAGGTAGTTAAGGCTCTTTATGACCTTCATCAGGCACCAAGGGCATGGTATGAAACACTGGCTTCCTACTTAATAGAAAATGGATTTCAAAGAGGGAAGATAGATCAGACATTATTCATCAAGAAGCACAAGAATGATCTTTTGCTAGTTCAGGTGTATGTGGATGATATCATTTTTGGATCTACAAGGAAGGAGATGTGTTTAGAGTTTGAGAAGCTTATGCATCATAAGTTTCAGATGAGTTCCATGGGGGAACTTACATTCTTTTTGGGTCTGCAAGTTAAGCTATCATGTGAAGGCATATTTATTAGTCAAGATAAGTATGTTGCAGAGATTCTAAGGAAATTCAAATTTGCTGATTCAAAAGTAGCAAGCACACCAATGGACTCTGAGAAGCCACTTCTTAAAGATTTAGATGGAGAAAATGTAGATGTACAGACATACAGATCTATTATAGGCTCTTTGATGTATCTCACATCATCAAGACCTGATATCATGTTCTCTGTTTGTGCTTGTTCAAGATTTCAAGTAACTCCAAAGGTTTCTCATTTAACAGCTGTCAAGAGGATTTTTAGATATCTCAAGGGTCAACCTAGGTTAGGTCTATGGTATTCTAGGGAATCACCTTTTGACTTGGTAGCATTTTTAGACAGTAATTATGTAGGTGCAAGCTTGGACAGAAAGTCAACAAATGGAGGATGTCAATTCCTTGGGTGTAGACTTATCTTATGGCAGTGTAAGAAGCAAACAATTGTGGCTATTTCAACAATTGAAGCTGAATATGTAGCTTCTACAAGTTGCTATGGTCAAGTTCTATGGCTTCAAAACCAACTACTTGATTATGGGTACAATTTCATGAACACTGTCATACATATTGATAATAGTAGTACAATTTGCATAATTAACAACCCAGTACAATACTCTAAAACAAAACACATTAAAATTAGACATCATTTTATTATAGACTGCAATGAGAAAAAGTTGATTCAAGTTCTTAAAATTGATTCTGATCACAACTTTGCAGATCTTCTTCAAAAGCTTTTGATGTTGGAAGATTTCAATACTTGGTAGCAAGTATTGGAATGCTTAATCCTCAATGATTTTAAACTCTGTGTTATTGTATATAAATTTTTGTTTGTACTGCTAGCTTTGTAAATTGGTACTGTTATTGGAAAGTTTGTACTGCTAGTACAAATTTTATTTGTTCAATTTATACTGTTAGTCATATATTGATACTGCTATAAGACAAATGCTCTGCATTTTGTTTCTTGGTTTTGGACTAACAATTTCAGGTATGAACATTGAGCACAAAGGAAGTTTCAAGTGAAATGGAAGCAGCAGAATGATTATCTTAGTTGCTGATATAATAGGTTTATGATGGACTGAGTTTGGGAATTCATTAACAAAGATTTACATCTAAGTTAATAAATTCTTTAAAACTTCTTTCTAGAAACCTGATTATGATGTTTCACTTTGACTTGATGACTCAGTTGGTCAGATAGTAACTGACTCAACTCACTTTCTATCATTTTATACTTTAATTAGTATAATGAGCAAGTATAAGGACATCTGATAGAAAGAACAGCTAGCAAAACTGAATCTAACTCTTGTGTTAGAGGTAACAATTGCTATGAGTTGGAAACCCTGTCAGGAAAGCCTTTTGAATAGGTTTATCTTTACACAGGCAGTTATTAATAACTGAAAACATTGGTGCTCACACAACCAGAGGTTACTTTAAACCGAATTCTTGATTAAGTGTCTGTTACACATTTAATCCCTTCAAAATGGTTGAGAGCAGTATGATTTTTCAATAATAAAATCATATTCATACTGCTAAGCCAAAAGTTTTTTAAAAAGGATTTTCAAAGTGGCTCAGAATAACTATCAAATGATGGATAATGAGTCAATGCCCCATGAATCACCTCTCATAGGAGTTAACACACCTAGAAGTGATGAGGGCAGCACATAAACTCTTAAGGAATTGATGGCTTCATGTACAACATTGTCTGAAAACATGTTCTAATTGGTAGATCAGATGATGGTGAGAGATCTTCCAAACAGGGGAGGAAATGATAAATCTCAGGGGAGGAAATATTTTGGTACATGGTGAGAGATCTTCCAATCTCAGGGGAGGAAGATTATCCAATAAGGGAAGAAAATATTGTGGTTGTGTATGCTCAGAATCAGGGGAGGAAACTCAAATTGATCAAGTTAAAGAAAAGACAAGAGCATACAAGATGAAGATGTCAGCTTTTTGAGAAGCTAAAATGTCATATTATTCAACCAATAATAAGAACAAGTATTCAGTTGATGAATACTGGGAATAATCTTTTTTCAGTTGATGGAAACTGGGAATAAGCTCTTCAAATGAAGAAAGTTCAAATGAAGATTCTGGAGTATTATATATATTCAGAAGGGATGAAACATTCAAATGGAGAAAGTTCTATCTAGGAGCTTTCAGTTTCAATTTCAGTTCACTACGTTTGTTCATTACTTGCAAAGGATTGCTGAAAGATGATTTGACTTCTTAGAACAAGTATCCAAGATACACAGAACCATTGCCTCTTATAATTCCTCCATCCAAGGAAATTGCACCATCTTTTACTCAAGGTATTGATTGTGTTCAAGACAAAGAAAGATGAAGTTATTACTAATAGAGATTCACAGAAAGCAGATGAGTTAGACAGAAAGATATTTAATCTTGAAGAACAAAGAAAAGATCAGATCAAGAGTCTGACTATGAAGTGTTTGAAAGATCCTCACAATCAGAATTTAATTTAGAAGAAACATGTTGATTTGGGATAAATCACAAGTTTAGGGGAGGATTGTTGGGAATTAAATATTCTGAAGATCAGTATTGGGAATTACAAGTTCACAAAGTTAGTACTGCTGAGAAGAATACACTAACAGTTCCTACTGCTAGTGTATATCTAAAGCCTCTCAAGTTATAACTAACAGTACTAACTGAAGTTAGTACTGCTAGTACAAAGAAGGTACTGCTGGTTGATCCTACTGCAGGTGTAACTCATACTACTGCTGGATGGATAAGTGTCGCGTATGCTACTGCTGGTTGGATAAGTATAAAAAGATATTTGTATATAAAAGTCAAGTATATACGGTAGATAATATCTTTGATTTGTAGTCAGTCAAATAAGTTGTAAACATAGATACATGTTGTATCTTAGCTACTGACACACTCAACACATGCAAAGCAAGTAGTTCGACAAGACTTATCATTTATTGTAAAGATCTTCTTTGGACTATAAAAAGAAGATCTTAGACTAGATATTAAGTGTGACTAACAAAGTGCTTAATTTATATGCTTAGAATATCTATCAAGAACAAAAGAACACAACTTATCATAGAAATCATAAGTCATAGAAACATATAGATTCAAGGTTCGTAACCCTAGTGATAGTGAAGATTACTCGTATTATTATATTAATAATATTGAATCGTTTGGTGTTAACATTGTGTGTTCATTGTTCATTACTCAAGCATTACTTTCCATTTCCAATAACCAAATAACCTTCTAAGTGTGGTTAAGTAGATTCCGCATACTTAACCATATTAACTCAAAGTATCACATACACAAGCAACAAAGGACTAACATCCTACATAGTGTATTATGATCCTCACAAGTAGCAACTGACTGAACCTACTGAGCTATCTCAGTGACTAGGTTGCTATTTGGAGGATTAAAAGTTTTTTGTGAATGTCTAAGCATTTAGTGCACAAACTTGTTGAGAGGGATTTGATACAATATAAGGTTGTTAGACCTTTGTTACTTTGTGTATATGATATATTGAGTTAATATGATTAAGTATGCGGAATCTACTTAATCACACTTAGAAGGTTATTTGGATATGGAAATGGAACAGTTATGTTTGTTATAGAACAATGGACAAAGAAAGTTTATCACCAAATGATTCAATATTATTCAAGATAATACGAGTGATCTTCACTATCACTAGGGTTACAAAACTTTGAATCCTATGTTTCTATGACTTATGATATTGTTGAGTTTGTTCTATGTTCTTAACAGTTATGATCTAATTAATGCATACAATATCTAAGCCTATGATTTCTCCTTTATAGTCCAAGAGAGATCTTTACAATATTGTCAAGTCTAATCGAACACATGCTTGAGAGTATCAGTCATTAAGATACAACATGTATCTGTGTTTACAACTTGTTACTTAACACTTTGTCTAAAGATATTATCTACCGTGTATTGTTGACTATTATACACATAATATCTTCGTATACTTGTCCAACCAGCAGTAGAATACTTCAATAGTTATCCACTCAGCAGTAGAATCTTCTTCACCAGCAGCAGCATCATTCAGCAGTAGAATGATTAACGCTAGCAGTAGAATCAAATGCACTAGCAGTAGAATGATACTTAGAGTATTTCTTTGCGCAGAAACGATCTTGTTGAACATGTAATTTCCAATACTAATCTTCAGAACATTTAATTCCCAACAATCCTCCCCTAAACATGTGAATCCTTTTCAACATGTTTCTGAATTAAATTATGTTTGTGAGAATCTTTCAAACACTTCTGTAATCAGATTCTTGATCTGAGCTATCTTCTGTTCTTCAAGATTAAATATCTTTCTCAGTAACTCATCTGCCATTTTCTTTTGATTTCGACAATATTAGTACCTATCTTCAAGCTTCAAACAAAGCCTAAAAGATGGTGCAATTTCCTTGGATGGAGGAGTTATAAGAGGCAATGATGCTGTGTATCTTGGATGCTTGTTTCAACAAGTAAAATCATCTATCAGCATGCCTTTACAAGTGATGAACAAACGTAGTGAACTGAATTTGAAACTGAAAGCTCCTAGATTGAACTTTCTCCTTTTGAATGCTTCATCCCTTCTGAATATATATAATACTCCAGAATCAGCTCTGTTCTTGTCATTTTCAACCTCCATGTCATCATCTTGTATGCTCTTGTCTTTTCCTCCCTTACATTTGGTTAATCTTCCTTGGGCTTTATTTCCTCCCCTGAGATATTTCCTCCCCTGAGATGCAAATAACATTTCATCCTCTCATGTTTGGAAGATCTCTCACCATCATCCCATCATTATCTGATCTACCAATGTGAACTTGTTTTGAGACAATGTTGTACATGAAGCCATCAATTCCTTAAGAGTTTATGTGTTGCCCTAGGTATGTTAACTCCTATGAGAGGTGATTCATTGGGCATTGACTCATTATCCATCAATGGATGGTTTTGCTGAGTCCATTTGAAAATCCTTTTTAAGAAATTTTTTGACTTAGCAGTATGTTAAAGATTTTATGATAGAAAAATCATACTACTTTCAACCATTTTGAAGGGATTAAGTGTGTAACAGACACTTAATCAAGAATTCGGTTTAAAGAAACATCTGGTTGTGTGAGAACCAATGTTTTTCAGTTATAAATAACTGCCTGTGTAAAGATAAACCTATTCAAAAGGCTTTCTTGACAGGGTTTCCAGCTCATAGCAATTGTTGCCTCTAACACAAGTGTTAGATTCACTTTTACTAGCTGTTCTTTCTATCAGATGTCCTTAGACTTGCTCATTATACTTAAAAGTATAAAATGATAGAAAGTGAGTTGAATCAGTTACTATCTGATCAACTGAATCATCAATTCAATGTGAAATATCATAATCAGATTTCAAGTAATAAGTTCTAAGGAATCAGTTAACTTAGGAGTAAACCTTTGTTAATAAATTCCAAAACTCAGTCCATCATAAACCTATTATGTCAGTAACTGATATCATCATTCTGCTGCTTGCATTTCACTTGAAACTTCCTTCTTGTTCAATGTTCAAACCTGAAATTGTTAGACTAAAACCAAGAAACAAAATGCAAAGCATTTGTCTTACAGCAGTATCATTGTATGACTAATAAAAATGAACTTAACAAACAAAAATTTGTACTAGCATCACAAACTTTTCACTAACAGTAGTATCTTATAAAGCCAGCAGTACAATAAAAAATTTATATACAAAAACACATAGTTTTAAATTATTGAGGATTAAGAATCCCAATACTTGCTACCAAGTACTGAAACCTTCCAACATCAAAAGCTTTATTGAGAAGATTTGCAAAGTTGTGTTCAGAATCAATTTTAAGAACTTGAATCAACTTTTTCTCATTACAATCTCTAATAAAATGATGTCTTATTTCAATGTGTTTTGTTTTAGAATGTTGCACTGGATTTTTAATTATGCAAATTGTACTACTATTATCAATATGTATGACTATGTTCAAAAAATTGTACCCATAGTCAAGAAGTTGGTTTTGAAGCCATAGGACTTGACCACAGCAACTTGCAGCAGCTACATATTCAGCTTCAGTTGTTGAAGTAGCCACAATTGTTTGCTTCTTACACTGCCATGAGATAAGTCTACACCCAAGGAATTGACATCCTCCATTTGTTGACTTTCTGTCCAAGCTAGCACCAGCATAATCACTATCCGAAAATGCTACCAAGTCAAAAGGTGATTCCCTTGAATACCATAGACCCAACCTTGGTTGACCCTTGAGATATCTAAAAATCCTCTTGACTGCTGTTAAATGAGAAACCTTTGGAGTTACTTGAAATCTTGCACAAGCACAAACAGAGAACATGATGTCAGGTCTTGATGATGTAAGATACATCAAAGAACCTATCATAGATCTGTAAGTGTATACATCTACATTGTCTCCATCTAAATCTTTAAGAAGTGGCTTCTCAGAGTCCATTGGTGTGCTTGCCACTTTTGAATCAGCAAAGTGAAATTTTCTAAGTATCTCTGCAACATATTTATCTTGACAAATAAATATGCCTTCACTAGATTTCTTAACTTGCAGACCCAAAAAGAATGTAAGTTCCCCCATGGAACTCATCTGAAACTTATCATGCATAAGCTTCTCAAACTCCAAACACATCTCCTTCCTTGTAGATCCAAAGATGATATCATCCACATACACTTGAACTAGCAAAAGATCACTCTTGTGCTTCTTGATGAATAATGTCTGGTCAATCTTTCCTCTTTGAAATCCATTTTCTAATAAGTAGGAAACTAGTGTTTCATACCTGCTCTTGGTTCCTGATGAAGGCCATAAAGAGCTTTAACTACTTTGTACATTTTTTCTGGATGATCAGGATCAATGAACCCTGGAGGTTGTGAGACATACACCTCTTCTTCAATGGTACCATATAGAAATGCTCTCTTGACATCCATTTGATAAACTGTGAAGCCCATAAATGAAGCATAAGCTAAGAAAAGCCTAATTGCCTCAAGTCTTGCTACTGGAGCAAAAACCTCATCATAGTCTATACCTTCTTCTTGTGTGTACCCTTGGGCTACTAATCTAGCCTTATTCCTAATCACTATGCCCCTTTCATCCCTTTTATTCTTGAAAACCCATCTAGTGCCAATTACCTTTTCATCTTTAGGTAAATCAACCAGCACCCAAACCTTCTGAATCTTGAACTGAAGAAACTCCTCTTGCATAGCTTCCACCCAGCTTGAATCATCTAGGGCTTTAAGAATGTTCTTTGGTTCTGCCTGAGAGAGAAAACATACAAACAAGCAAGAGTTTGAAAACTCATGCTGCTTTGAAGCATAAAGGGCATCAAGAATCCCTTGTTGGTCTGAAGACATCAGTTGTTGCCTTGTCTTCACACCTGATTGTACATCTCCAATCACATTTTCTAGGGAGTGGACTTTATGAATCCAGGTATGTGGTGTAGAAGGAACTTGATAGTTATGTGTGATATTGCTCAAGTCCACCTCTTTATCTGAGAAATCTGCTTCATTTGAGTCTAAAGGGCCAGCAGTAGAATCATTTGGCCTAGCAGTAGAAAAATTAATCCTAGCAGTAGAATGCTCTGTCTCAGCAGTACTATCATCAGTTGAAACATTCTCTTATTCCTTGGTTCCATCTTCCTTGTGTTCATCTTCAACATCTTCTTTAGCTTTACTTGAAGAAGATTCATCTTTTGTTGAAGGTGAAACCACACTTGTACTTATTGGCATCCATACATGATCTTGATTTGTCTCCTTGTCTAACCCTGCCTCATTTGTTGTTTGTCAACCTGAAAAATCATTAGTTTCTGTAACAACAGGCACATAATTCATAGAATGGGTTAGTGACTCAAGATCAAATAGCCAATTAGGACCTTGGCCTGCTACATTGGATTTATTCTTTAAAAATTCCACATGCAGGTTTTCATCTACTATTGATGACGTATAGTCCGTATTCGGTTCACGAACCCGACCCATACTCAAGCCCATCACGAATGGACTCAAACCCATCACGAATGGGCTATTGCGATAACAGTTTGGGCTTACGCTGGCCCAAACCCGAAGTTATTTATGGTCTTGATAGGATATCTCTTATTTATGGGATATGTATCAAAACCGACCTATGCGGGATACGCTGAAGAGTGAGGAGCACGAAACCAACTAGGGTTTCGTGTGTATATAAAGAGTCTCTCGACTCTCATCAAAGGTACGATGTACAAACCCTAACTCTTCAACTAAAACCCTAAAAACCGATTACTTACTCTCACGCCGGAGGATAATCGTGGGAGACAATCCCACGATAAGCCTAACGGTGTCTTTTTGTTTTCTTAGTGCGCAGGTCCCAAGCATTAAGATCTGATTGGTACGGAATCAAGGAACGCCCAACTTTTGTATCAACAAGTGGCGCCATCCGTGGGACCCTACACTAAGAACTCTACGAAGAACTAGAATGACGAAGCATGGAAACCCAAATCAGCGGACTCCGCAGACGAAGAAAACGCATGACGACCTACTGGGGAAGAAGTAGCAAACTGATTCTGCCGCTAAGCCGCCCTCTGGAACAACCAGTGCGCCCAAAAGCCTAGGATCATACTCAGATCTGGCTTTTACCCCAGTAGAACCGATCACAAGGACTACCCATGCTACTACAACAACCACTAGCACGGTGGATCTAATGCGCACTCCTCTCACCATGCCAGAGCTAAACTTCACTGAGCCGCCAAATGCGCCCACCCGAAACAAGGGTCCTGATTTGGAAACAGACACTCTCGCGCTAGAAGGAGTTGCGCCTGAACTAACGCCAAGTGATTTCGTGTCCCAGAACTACGAAACCTTGGCTGCGCTGATGCGGGAGGAAGCGAAAAAGAGGTCAAGTCAAAGTCTGAACGTCAGGCTCAACTTCGACCCTGAGCATGAAGCATCCCCACCGCGCTACCGAAAGGAAAGACGCGAGAAGGATAGCCGCAAACACCCAGTGTTTACTAGGATTGGAAGGAAGGTTGTGGATGACGAAGCAGCCGACTTTCAGTATCTGGAGGAGCATGAAGATGGGGAACGGCGTGCCAATGTCCACACTAGGTTTGGTAGTCGCAGGGTTCATGATAGGCTTGGGCGACGGTGCTCCCCAAGTGAAAGCCCTTCAAGCTCTGATTCCGAGGATAGTCGGCGCAAGCGCCGCAGAGGAGCAAGCTCAGATTCCGATGATAGTTGGCGCAAGCGTCGTAAAAGAGTAAGCTCATCCTCAAGTGATTCCTCGGACAACGAGGACAAAGAAACCGGACACTGGAAATCAAGGGGAAAATACCGCGACCAGGAAGACGAAGACATGTCTCGTCCCTGGCGCCGCCAAAAAGTTGATGCGTTCACTCGGCGCATCAACGATTTTTCAGAAAATAAGAGAAGGCGCATGCCTGCTAATGTCAAAACATATGATGGGACAGGTGATCCTGATGATCACCTAAAAATCTTCGAATCAGCAGCCACTATCGAAAATTGGCCACAACCTGTGTGGTGCCACATGTTTAACTCTACATTAGTAGGGAATGCGCGCAACTGGTTCAGCAAGCTTCCACGCAGAAGCATCGGTGGGTTTGAAGAGTTGCGAAAGGCGTTTCGTTTAAACTTTACTCAAAGGAAGAAGTGCGCCAAAACCCCTGTCGAGCTCGCTAGGGTAAAACAGCGCCAAGGGGAATCCACAAGCGCTTTCATGGAGCGCTATAAGGACGAATGCATACAGGTCAAGGCGTGCCCAGAAATACTAAAGATATCGGGGTTTATGAACGGAATCAATAACCCAGATCTGATAAAAAAGTTAAATGATAGGGTTCCCCAAACCTTTGACGAACTCATGAAGCGCACGAGGTCCTTCGTCCAAGGAGAAGCAGCCGCTGCGGATAGCAAGAAAGGCTACTCGAACCATAGGTCACAAGAAGAGCCAAGGAGACAATCCAATGACCAGAGTGGCAATCGTAACAAAAGCTATCGCAGTCAAGGGGGCGGACGGGGAAACGACAAGTACACCCCACTAACAAAAACTCCAAAGGAGATATTTGCGACGGAAGGTGCGAACTTTCCAAGACCCCCACCTATGCGCACCCCTGAAGATCGGCGTGTAGGGAACGGATACTGCGAATATCATGCACAGAAGGGCCATACCACTAATGAGTGTGTCCAATTGCGCCAACTAATTGAGAAACTAGTAAAAGAAGGCAGATTGGACCATCTCGTTAAAAATATTAAGGATGGGAAAGACAAGCAGAAAACCGGAGGCAAGAAAGAAGCGCCTAAGGAAAAAGCTGATACTATCTACATGATACAATCATGGCAGCGAAAGACTAGGAAAAAGGTGAGCCAGAAATTTTCTCATGGAAGCGAGATCTCTTTCCCCACCTTGGCTGCGGACAACGCAGTGGCAGAACCACTCACCATTGAGATAAATGCGGCGGGTCACGATATCCACCGCATGTATGTAGATGGAGAGGCATCAGCGGATATAATGTATGAACATTGTTTCAAGAGATTGCGCCCTGAGATACAAAGACAGTTAAGTCCAGCCACGATTGCGCTTACTGGCTTTACAGGAGAAAAGATATGGCCCATGGGGCAACTGCGCTTACTAGTCGCTGTTGGTAGTAAGGAACACTCCATGACAGCCTGGATGAATTTTATGGTGATCAGATCTCCTTCATCATACAATGGCATTATTGGAAGACCAGGAATCTCGGCAATACGCGCAGTACCGTCCACAGCGCATGGGATGCTCAAATTCCCAGTAGAAGGTGGCATTGTCACCATCTACAATAGCGCCGCACCACCTCAAGAATGTAACACGATTACATGCGAAACAACGCATACCCCAGAACAGAGCGCAGCTAAAGTATCAAACCTAAAGGTTGCAATTCACCCTGAATACCCGGAGCAAGAAGTATCGATTGGGGGATCGTTGTCTGACAAAGGAAGAGCGGCCGTGTGCGCACTCTTGCAAAGGAATCTGGATATCTTCGCATGGGAACCAAAGCACATGACTGGTGTGCCACGCTCGATTGCAGAACACAAGCTAAAAATCCGACAAGGATATTCCCCAGTAAGGCAGAAAAAGCGCGGCCATTCTGGAAGAAGTACACAAACTTGTGGACGCTGGCATCATGCGAGAAGTCTATTACCATGATTGGCTCTCCAATCCAGTAATGGTCAAGAAGAGCGATGGTAGTTGGCGGATGTGTGTGGACTTCACTGATCTTAATAAAGCATGTCCACAGGACTGCTACCCACTACCAGAAATAGACTGGAAGGTGGAATCTTTGTGCGGGTATCCCTTTAAATGTTTCTTAGATGCATACAAAGGGTACCACCAAATCCAAATGGCTAAGGAAGACGAGGAAAAAATAGCCTTCCACACAAGCCAAGGCGTCTTTTGTTATACAAAGATGCCTTTTGGCCTGAAGAATGCGGGCGCCACCTACCAGCGACTGGTAGATAATGCATTTGAAAAGCAGGTGGGCCGCAACCTAGAGGTCTATGTGGACGACCTTGTCATAAAAAGCCATACAGAAGAAGAAGTGGTGCGCGACATTGAAGAAACGTTCACAACACTACGAAAGATCAAAATGAAGTTGAATCCTAAGAAATACACTTTTGGCGCTACAGAAGGCATGTTCCTAGGATATTTGATAGAACCGGATGGCATTAAGCCATGCCCAGAAAAAACAGAGGCTGTCATCCAACTTCCTTCACCGCGCACATTGAAAGAAGTTCAATCTCTGAAAAGAAAGCTAGCCGGTTTAAACAGATTTCTGTCCAAATCAGCGGATAAGTCACTTCCTTTATTTAAAACAATCAAGAAGTGTACAAAAAAGGGAGACTTTCGTTGGACTACGAAAGCGGAAGAAGCTTTGACAGGTTTACCATTAAGCAAGTTCCTAGAGGTGAAAATAAGAAAGTGGATGCGCTAAGCAAGATCGCATCTACTAGCTTCGCGCACCTGTCAAAACAAGTATTGGTGGAAATTCTAAAAAATAAATCCATCTCGGAGATGGAGATATCCACGGTAATAGAGGAAGAGAATCCTACTTGGATGACCCCTATTATCGAATTTATAAGCAAGGGAAAATTGCCTGATGAGCAAAAGGACGCTCGACGGATACGGCGCACAGCCCAGAGGTTTGAACTTAGAGATGGCATCTTATATCGGTGCTCATTCCTACAACCATGGCTTACGTGTGTTGGACCTCTTCAGGCAGATTACGTACTCCGAGAGATCCACGCTGGTTCATGCTGTATGCATTCAGGACCACGGTCCGTCGTAGCGCGGGCATTGCGCTCAGGATACTATTGGCCTACTATGCACCGTGATGCACGCGATGTGATAAAGAAATGCAACGACTGCCAAGTTCATAGACCCATCCCGCGCAGACCACAACAAGAGCTAACACCTATCACTTCTCCATGGCCATTCTATAAGTGGGGTATTGACATTGCGGGTCCCTTCCCTGTCGCAGCGGGAGGACTTAAATTCCTTATTGTTGCAATAGACTACTTCACTAAATGGATTGAAGCGAAGGCAGTAGCGACAATCACAGGTAACCAAGTAAAACGCTTCGTTTGGGAAAATATTGTATGCCGCTTTGGATTACCTGGGGAGATTGTTTCGGACAACGGAAAACAATTCCATGATAACCCGTTCAAAGACTGGTGCGCAGAGTTACATATCACACAACACTTCGCATCAGTTAAACACCCACAAACCAATGGTTTAGTCGAGGCAAATCGTAGTCTAGGCGAAGGAATTAAAGCGCGCCTGGACAAACACAAAGGAAGATGGGTGGACGAATTGTCGCATGTCTTATGGGCGCACCGCACGACAATCAAAGTTAGCAATGGAGACACTCCTTTTTCCCTTGTCTACGGGATAGAAGCTGTCATACCAGCTGAAATTGGGATGCCAACTATCCGCACCGCGGAAATTAATGTCGCGACCAATGACGACGAACGACGAATAGACTTGGATCTATTGGAAGAAAGGCGCGAGCGCGCAGCTATACGTGAGGCAAAAACCAAGTCAAAGATGAAGGGATACTACGATGCTAAAGTTCGAAGCACCTCATTCAGACCAGGCGACTTTGTGTATCGCGCTAATGATGCAAGCCACGCAGAAGATACAGGTAAACTTGGACCAAAGTGGGAAGGACCCTATGAGGTCATTGAAACACTAGGACAAGGCGCGTGCAAGCTGCGCGACATGGATGGCCGTGAGCTACAACGCACATGGAATATCTGCAATCTCAAGAGATGCTATCTTTAGGAAAGGTTACGACCCAATACATGGACACTTCCGCACTTTAGTAAGTGCTCAATAAATATCCGTGTATTTACATTTTTGTTTCATTTAGACAAATGTTTTATTTCTTTTAAAAAAACTTGCAAGTATTAATAAAATGTTGCGGTTTCTAGCTAACTCCGCGACACACTTTACTTTATTGTCTACATATTATTTATGTCTCAATATGGTTTGTTATATTATCTTTTGCCCACATGGCGTGCATGCACTAATTAAAAACCCACGATGGTAAAAGGATGAGTAAACCTACTAAATGACTCGTTGAGTAAGAGGGTTGCAAACCCATCAACATCGGATCACGCATCCTTGTTAAACACCTTACTCTCAAGACGTTGGAGTAAGTTCGATGCGTACCCCATGACGGATACACATCAATGCACACTGTGCGCGTTTAACAAAATAGGAGTTAAGACAATTAACCCCTTAATATGGTATTAGTAGCACGCTACAATCCATACACTTGTGCATCCCACGATGGATACACAACAACTTGTGCATTCCATACACAATTATGTTATACACGATCATGTTTTACACAATTAAGTCATAAATCTCATACACGATTATGATATAAGTGATTATAGATTCTTGTAATCTTTTGTAATATGTTTATACAAACGGTTTTATTCTTAGACATCTTTTATGCAAAGACGAAATAACTAAGTACAAAACTTGTAACCATAATCAAACTTGATACAATATGCGTACAATCGTATTTTTCTAATCAACACTTTATTATGGATAACAAGTTCATAAAAAGTACGTATTCAACACGCATATGTACAACAAAAAGTGGACATACCACACAACATCACTACATCAAAACTACAAAGACATGCTACGAGTACGCCTGAGCCCTGAGCTACCCGCTTGGCGCGCCACACAACCAGCATCTTTAAGCCTCTGCAACAGCTCAGCATCCTTGGGTGCTACCGTTGGCACGCTAACGGGCACCCCATCAGATCTGGGAATGTGAGCCGCACCAAGACCACACAGAATGGCTTTCCCCTTCACGCCCTTCTTCTTGGCAAGTCTCATCTCATGGGCTTCTAAAGACTCCCTCAATGGAATTTCCTTCTCAAGGGCAAAAGGGTTGAGGATGTCACGGGGACGAGCAAAAATAGGCACATGTAGCTGCGACACGTCTGGCTTCAGAAAGTAGTCAAACTGTTCCTCAGCATCTTCGGATGAATGCCTAGCCAAAGTCAAACCCTGCATGATTACGCTTATGGGGTAATCCTGGTCACGCTCCAGCTGTGCAATATGAGGAAGCTCAAAAAGTTTCAACTTCTCTATAGCAGCAACAAGTTCACCATAAGCGTTCTCATTGTAACCAGGTACTTCGGAGGGAGACATAGCCAAAACCTTAGCCGCACACAGCTCCTCTATCGCTTCTGCCTTACCACGTGCCAGTGCACATTGAACCACACCCCCAAATGAGTCCTTGACCTCTCGAGACTCCAACGTGGTCAAGGCAGCAAGACGCAAGCCATGGCTGATAAGCCACCTGCGCTCAGCAATTGTTGACACCAAATGTGGATACAACTCCTCATCATATTCGATGCTGAGCTTGCGCAGCTTGGTCTCCTGATTCTCCAGCGAACTCTCCACAGCCTTGCGGAACTCCTCCAAGTTAGAGAAGAGTTTCCCCTTGTTTAGCTCCATATATTTCAAGGCCCAAAGGCAGGAGGCCTTGTATTCTTTTGCTCCAGTGCGCTCTTGATTCAGTTCGGCCATGAGCGACATCTTCTCATCAGCAATTTTCTGGTCATACATAGCAGATGCCCTCAATTCAGCCTGCGCATCAGCCAACTGCGCCTTCAGGATGCCAATCTCCTTATCCTTCTGCGCAACCAGGCTACCCTCACCACCATATTCAACCTGTAGCCACGCAACCAATGAAGCCTGGTGCGCAGCAGCCAACGCCAACTCCTCTATAAGGCGATTTCTTGGCGCATCTCCAGAAGATTTTTCCTCATCCACTGGACTCTCAGGCACAAACTCACCAACATATCCAGAACCAGTCTTGGGTGGCGAATTCCCAACATATGCATCATCATCAACAGTAGTTTCAGCGCTGCACGCAAATAACAAAGTTACTCTATAGTATTAAACGCGGATTAAAAGACTGAAGATCCAAAGATATAAGTACTTACTTGAAGGGAGGAGTTTTATGCGATGACGCACCCTCCTCAGATGATTGCCTGATAGAAATAGCAGGGCGCTTACTTGATGTCCCTGCGCCATCATCACCAGACGATCTCTTGCGCTTTAACCCTTGTCCCTCCTCCTCAGACTCATCCATAGCACTCCCCGACGAGTCTATATGCAATAACTCCACAGGGATCTGCGACCCAGGAGCGGGAACGCTACGCAGAGGAGTAGCCATAGTGACACCTGGGGGGATCTCCCCTGTCTCCTCTGTCTCCTCCTGCGCGATCACCATCGTGCGCCCTGCAGTAGCCTGAAGTACTGGCTCCTCTCCATCTCTCAATGGGCGCACCCCTACGATCACCTGAGTGGGCTTTGCCAAGCGAACAACATCGAACAAATCCATCTCTGCGCAACAAAACAACAAACAAACACAAAATATGTTAGATAAGCTACAAAAGGAAGAACGCTTACAACTACTAAGCGAAGAGGAAGGAGGAGACAAGCACCCACCCTGGCTATTTTCATCCAAAAATGTCGGCACTTCTTCCGGACTACCGAAGTAATTGCGACTGATGCCCATGTGCACCAAAAACTCTTCTGGGTACGCTTTGATCGGTATGCGATTGGTATTTATCATATCCGCATCAACCACGTTATACAATCCGGGGTCTGGGTGCTCGTCTCTCGAGTGTAGAACTTAAAAATCCATGGAAAAAATGCCCTATCAACCCAAAAGAATTTTTCTCTCCAATCCCTCAGTGCGTCTAACTTCTCCGTATAGCACTGCAGTGGCCCTGCGCGCTTGGAGAAGGAAACCTACCCGTTTGACCACGACGTGTGGTAAAACGCGCGGAAAAGATGAATTGTGGGTTCTATCGCTAACAAGCGACAATTCACTTCAAAATTGGTTATTTTTGCTGCACCTATACAGTGCAGCTGGGAAATATGAAGGTGGTAGTGATTTAGAATATCGCACAAAAAGAGGGAAATGGGCGCACGCTGGTTAGCGAATTCGAAAAAACGCGTATATACCCCTACTTTCCCTTGCGGGAAATTCGCTATTGACGCATTTGCTGCCGGAACTACCGGATGCAATGCGAGAGGGATGTGATAATCGGAGGTGAACTGACGGAGTTCATCCTCAGATACATCAGAATTAAAATCGGACAATTGAAGAACCATGACTAACCTTCAATAACTCTTATAAACGCACGCGCTATTATCTTAGTTTTTGTTGATTTTTGATTGCTGTTTGAAGGTTTAACAATGGCGGAAAACGATGGTTTTTACTGTGGCAGCCACAGTGAAAAGATGGCTAACCTTTATATAGGGTTACACACATTCTTGGATGAACGACACATGTACCCCACTTGCTCTAATCGTGTGGCTGGGAGGCAAAAAGGTAAAGCACTTTTTCACCCACCCTTCACGATTTACGAAGGAGATACGGATGTACTTGGACTGGATTAATTTGATTTTTTAGGCGGGAAATACTTGAAACTTCCCCGCTACGCATCAAGGAATATTTTTAGCTACAGTTGTTAGTCTAGCGTCCGCAATTTCGCATTGCGCACACTAGACTGGGGGGACATGATGACGTATAGTCCATATTCGGGTCACGAACCCGACCCATACTCAAGCCCATCACGAATGGGCTCAAACCCATCACGAATGGGCTATTGCGATAACAATTTAGGCTTACGCTGGCCCAAACCCGAAGTTATTTATGGTCTTGATAGGATATCTCTTATTTATGGGATATGTATCAAAACCGACCTATGCGGGATACGCTGAAGAGTGAGGAGCACGAAACCAACTAGGGTTTCGTGTGTATATAAAGAGTCTCTCGACTCTCATCAAAGGTACGATGTACAAACCCTAACTCTTCAACTAAAACCCTAAAAACCGATTACTTACTCTCAAGCCAGAGGATAATCGTGGGAGACAATCCCACGATAAGCCTAACGGTGTCTTTTTGTTTTCTTAGTGCACAGGTCCCAAGCATTAAGATCTGATTGGTACGGAATCAAGGAACGCCCAACTTTTGTATCAACAACTATTCTAGTTCTTGAGTTGTATACTCTAAAAGCTTTGCTATTAAGAGAATATCCAACTAAGAATCCTTCATCTGCTTTACCATCAAACTTTCCAAGACGGTCTAAGGTATTCAGAATTGTCACATGACATCCAAAAGGTCTAAGAAATCATATTGCAGGAGTTCTACCTCTAAAAAGCTCATATGATGTCTTATTGTGAGATTGGACAACCAAAACCCTATTTTGAACATAGCAAGCAGTGTTGACTGCTTCTGCCCAAAAAGTGATAGGCAACTTAGAGTCGGATAACATGGTTCTAGCAGCTTCTATGAGTGTTCTATTTCTCCTTTCAGCAACTCCATTTTGCTGAGGAGTTCTAGCTACGCTAAATTCTCTCCTAATACCTCTTTCCTTGCAGAAGTCATCCATAACTCTATTCTTAAACTCTATCTCATTATCACATCTAATGACTTTTACTCTTTTGCTTACTAGGTTTTATATCTCTGTAATGAAAGTCTTAAGGATGCTAGAAGTCTCATCCTTAGTGGCTAAAAAGAAAACCCATGTAAATCTACTATAGTCATCAGTAATAACTAGACAATATCTATTATGCTTTAGGCTCCTAACAGAAGTAGGTCCAAATAAATCCATATGAAGCATAAACAAAGATTGATCATTAGAGTTAAAAATTTTGGGCTTACAAGTGGCTTTGTGTTGTTTGCCTTTAAGACAAGCAATGCATGTTTGGTCATTTTCAAATCGTTTTTGAGGTAAACCTCTTACCAAACTATTCTTAACAATCTGATTTATGGTTTTGAAGTTAATGTGACCAAGCCTTCTATGTCATAACATTGATTCATCCAATGTGGCCTTTGCAACAAGACAAGTTAAATCCTTTTTAGGAACAATGTTCTTCATATCAACACTGTACATATTGCCCTTTCTAGGAATTTTAAGAAGTACTTGACTTTTGATGAAGCAAAAAGTGTACCGCTTTTAGGGGGTCATTTAAGCCCTAAATCGTATTTATTTGATCAAATATTGCCCTAAATCGTTCCTTTTGTCATTTTAGGTACTTTGGAGAAGAAATCTGGAAAAGGAAGCATTTTGGACGTTTTTGGAGCATAAAAGTGAAGAAAACGACAAAGTCTCAAAATTATGCTGGAAAGTACCTTTGACGGCGTCAGGGATTGCCCTTGACGGCGTCATGGCTTGACAAAAGAGGTGGATATGAAAATTACTCATGATAAGCCAGAGAATTTTGCATGAAAAATCTGACGGCGTCACCCTTTGAAGTGATCAAGGTCGTCACGGTTTAAGCTAAAGAGGGACGGCGTCAAGCTCATTTCTGACGGCGTCAAGCTTTGATAAGCCAGAGCGGATTTTGGAGGTCTAAAGAGGGACGGCGTCAGGAAGGCCATCCGGGAACCCTAAAAGCGGCGAGGTGACGGCGTCAGGATCTACAACGTGACGCCGTCAGCCCTTAAACTCTATATATAGTTTTGCAATTTTTTGTCATTTGTGTGTAACTTTGGAGGAGAAACCCTAACACGAATTTCTGCCATTTTTAAGGGTTTTCATACCCTTGGATCTCCCATGTTTAATTGAAGATAAGTGCTCATTTAATCAATCAATATGTCTATGTGTTGTTTGATTATATCTTGTTCTTGTCTTTTAATTAACATGCTAGGCTAGATTTATCTTGTGTTTGCTTAGATCTAATGAAACCTAGCTATTGATTATTGGTTATTAGTGTGTTATTAGTTGTATTGGATGATTGTTTATCGATGTTAGGCTTAAGAAAACTGGCTAACTTCCTATTCGGTAACTTGCTTGAACGTCTTAAGAAACATGAACCAATGCGTACTAAGGTTTTTATGGTTGTATTTAATGCATGAGCGAATTCTAGTGATCCCATGTTAGGAGCTTCCTAGCCGGCTCGACATAGGAGTGAAGTAGGAGCTTGTAGAGTTAGGGAAGTACATACGCCACCCCACGATTGGTATTAAGGAATACACCCGTCATCCACGCGATTAATATACACTAATCAACCGGTAAAAGATAGTTAGGGAGTAAGGAAATCTAAGTAAACACATTTCTCTCCACATAAGTTTCACAACTCTTTTCATTTTTAGTTATTTTATTTTATTTGCATTCGTAGTAATTTGGGTTAGTTGACTAGCAACTAATTCCGCCCACTCCTTCAAACCCGAGATTTTACTTGCTTTCATAAAAAATATAAAAATACAAAAAATAATCTTCCTTCACCCTTAGACCTAATTAGAGTAGTTTTTCATACCTAACGAACACTATTCCCTGTGGAGAACGATCAATCCCCCGTACTTACCACTACACTATACTACATCGGTCAGGTACACTGCCTGGTGGGGTTGTAAGCCTCTTGAGATCCCTCGAGAGGTAAAACCTGTTGTAAGGTTGCAAAACCACGCATCAAGTTTTTGGCGCCGCTGCCGGGGAATAGTTATTGTTTAGGTTGAATTTTTATTTTTATAGGTCTACTCACTAGATTCCTTTCTAGTGAGATTTTTATTTTATTTTTCTAGGTTTTCTTTAGTCTATCTTTTTTCTTCGTTTCTTTGTTCGTAACCATTACCATCCGACATCATGGAAGGTGGTAATATCCTCGATCCCAACAACCCACCACCACAACAACACCCACCTCCTAGAGCCCGTACCTTAGGAGACTACTCCCATCCTAGCCACCATGGCTATCGAAACACCATTGAGCTCACTCAAGGAGCCAATGTCACACCCTTGCGATCCGACACCATCCGGTTGGTGCAAAGCGGATGCGCATTCCATGGACTTCGTTCTGAAGATCCTAATCAACATCTCAAGGACTTTCTCAAAATCGTTGATTCCATAGACCTTGATGTTGCCACTCGAGAGACGACCCGACTGCGTCTCTTTCAATTCTCTCTGCGGGACCAAGCTAGTCAATGGCTAGAGCGTCTACCCGCAGGATCCATCACCTCTTGGGATGATCTCACCACTCGTTTCCTTGCTCAGTTTTTCCCATCGGGAAGAACTACCAAGCTAAGGAAGGATATCTTGATGTTCGAACAACGTCGAGGCGAAACCCTCTACGGGGCATGGATTCGATTTAAGGACTTACTCCAAAAAGTCCCTCATCATGGCATAAATCTCTGGCTTCAAATCCAAATCTTCTATGACCATGTTGATTACCACACCAAGCGTGCCATCGATCGAGCCGCCGGGGGCAGATTGCGCGACAAAAGCGCCGAGGAATCATGGGAGATCATTGATGAGCTTGCATCCGACGATGATGAATTGTGGCAAGTTTCCCACGACGTACGCTCGGCGGTCAAGACATATTCATCGCCCGATACAGCCAATCAAATCACTGAGGAAAGCGTTAGTGAACTTGAGAAAAGGGTTGCATATCTTATGGAAAAGCAAAAGAGACCCTTAAGTCCACAAAAAGCAACAATTAACTCGGTCTCAAGCGTTAAGCAAATACCATTGTCCGAATCACCCCGTAGGGAAAATGCTAAACCCTTCCATAAGCACGCTCAACCCAACTCACCACCTCAGGAACTTAGTCCAACATTCGAAGCTCGAATGAGAGAATACATGTCAAAACACTCCGAACGGTTGGCAAAATTTGAGGAAGCCGTCTACAAACAGAAGGAGGAAATGGAAGAGAAGATGGCGGAGATGATGAACCTTTTGAAAGAATACACAAATACAAAAGCTCCTGAAAAAGTGTTGGTAAGGAATGACGTTGAAGTTCCCAACACTAAATTTGTCAAGGCCATCTCCGTCGTCCAAGAGGGCGAAAATGATGGAAGAGGGAAATCCATAACTATGGAAGTCAACAAAATTGACCTCGTCCCACTTAATGATGGAAGCACCAATGCCTGCAACTGCGATTCAGACAAAGGCAAGGAGGCACCTTCTAAGGAGCGCCAATTAGTAGAACCGCCAAAGTCACAACAAGTGAGGCATTACTTGAAGCACGATGTAAACAAGGAGACCATAAACGATTGGGTGAGAAACTATCGACGTATTCATCTACCCAACAAGGAGTCCAAGAGAATGGAACCGGATGATGAATCCGACACATTACCCGGAGGGCAATTGTATGAGTGCCTCATAAGACAAAAGTTAGTGGAAAAGCAGGGATTCTACGGGGTCTTCGAAATACCATGCAGCATTGGAAAACTCAAGTATCTGGATGCGGTAGCTGACCAAGGTTCCGACGTAAATTTGATGCCTTTATCCGTTTATGTCCATTTAACCGATGAATTGCCATCCATCACCCATACTAAACTCTCCTTTGCGAAACACTCTTATGAGTACCCGTTAGGAATTGCAGAAGATGTGTTGGTCAACGTTGCCGGATTCCTGTATCCGGTCGACTTCATGATTATTGAGAGGAATGATATGAATATGCCAATAATCCTTGGGGCACCCTTTCTCGCGACCACTAGGGCACAAATCAATTACGAAAATAGTACCATCCAAATGAAGAAGGGAAAGAAAACAATAAACTTCCCAACGATCCCACGACATATACGAGATGTTGCTCTACAAAAGAAGATGGAGGCGAACCCCAATATAATCCGTGGTAATGTTCGAGAGAAAATCCGTGCATGGGAGGCAAGGATTAAGAGTTACAATGAAAATGAGATTAGAGAATGTAAGGGTGAAAATAACGATTATATTGAGGCTGATGAGCAGACCAATAACCCCGCTGAATTTACAAAAGGAGACTCAGTGCTCCTAAGGCATTCGGAAACAAAAGCACCTACCAATGAACCAAGTCCCTGGTGGTACGGACCATTCACAATTAAAAGTCTACACCAAGATGGGGTAGTAAGCTTGACCAGCAAGGGAGGAGGTGAAGTGACTGCGAATGTCGAGCGATTGCGACACCACCACCCTGATAACAAGGATTATATCTATCAGGGATACGTCATTATGAATGATGGAATCACGTAATGTACGTGACTTTGAGTCTAGCTACAAGACTCGTTAATAAAGAAAATCGCTTCTTGGGAGGCAACCCAAGCTTTATTTGCTTTGTGTGTTTATTTCTTTGTTTGTTTGATTTTATTTGCTTCCGTATGTGTGTTTAATTTTTATTATTATTGATTCATGTTCAAAACTAATATGTGAAAATGCTTTATTTTGTTTTTAACTTCGTCTTAACTACATATAAAGGTATTTTGCAAAAGTTAAGTGTAAGGGAAATCCAAATCGGTTTATTAGAACAAATGAACATGAATCGCAATAATAATAAATTAACATACATATTCGTATTTGTTTGAGTCAAATGCTTGTATCGAGTCATAATGATGTTTTGCAGGATTTCCAGGAAGTAAGGCATAGGTTTTTCCAGAAATTTTCCGGAAACTTAACTTGAGAATTCTGTCAGATCATTTCTGACGGCGTCAGGAGTTACAACCTGACGGCGTCAGGTTTTAATTTTCAGAAATTTTTGAAAGTTTTGTTTTCATAAAAAGTTTTTATTAAATCTATAACTTATAAACTCCAGGAATCTGCAAAATTACCATTCCACAAGCATTATATCCTTATATAGAGTTTATCCCGCCTATGTTATGCAGGTTTTCGTGTTTGTTTTCTCAGGTTTAACAGGTTATTTTGGACAAGGAGGTGTATTTGGAATCAAGCTTATGGCGATGCATTAGTCTTGGAGCTTCTACATTCTCTTGGAAGAAGATCTAACCATGTTACTTCATTATCCACCGAGCGAATCAGGGGAGTATTTGATTTCATTCTTTTACCTTATTTTCTTTTACATCTTGTTATTTGAACATTGGGGACAATGTTCATCTTAAGTGTAAGGGGGGGTAAAATACGATACTTTAGAGAATACAAGTACGCTTGATTTTTGTTTGTTTGATAGTAAATGTGTAATAAAACTGAGAGAAATACTTGTTAGGGCAATTTTAGTGCCAAATTTAAAATTTTTTACAACATTTAGGAGTGAAACTTTGATCTTAATGAGCGTCTCATGGATAGGAAGTTATATGACTAGCACAAAAACCGTACCACTAAAAAATTTTCCACCCCCAAATATGTGAGGTTCGCCCCTAGAATTGGTAGGAAAAGCATTTATGCTATGATGTGAGTACCGGTAGCACTTAGATTCTAGAACTTGTGTTAGGACCATTCCGAGGCCACAAGTGAGACTACATTCGTGTAGTTATATTTACTACATGATAAGAGGCATTAGGATTAACCCATTGTTTTACACCTGTGTTTTTGTTATAATTACTTTGGCTACATTGGTCAAGTAATTCTCCCACACCCTTTGCGTTGTACTCATTTTTAATACACGATACCCCTAGTACACCCCTCAAAGCCTATCTTTTCGTTTCGACCTTTAAGCATTTTACTTAAAGGAAGAATTTGTTACACCCCACTTAAATGTACACCCAAATCACCTTAGCCTACCTTGTATGCACTCATTTTAAGTGCATTATTGTGACAACATTTCTTTAAACCCAAGTTAATTATCTAATTGATTACATGGTTGCTAAGTCGAGTCATATCCTTGTACATATTGTTTTGGGACGATTGGGACTCATGGGTAAAGTACTAGTGTAATGGAGTAATGGGGAAGAACATCATTTATTACCCCCATATGTGCTAAATATTTTAAAAGTACTCCAAGTGTTTCGATTATCTTAATTCGAGTCATTAGAATAGTTATTTGTAAAGTTATGTAAAAGTTCAAGTGTAAGGGGAATGCAACGCCCCTATGATGTATTATTTTGGATGGTAGGGCAAGAGTGTATGAAAAAAAAAAAAAAAAAAAAAAAAAACGGACTACCATCCCGTTTCATTTTATGTTTATTTTATGTTTTTGTTATTTTGTTTCATTAGCTTAAGTCGAGTCTAGTCTTGGCTTAGCAACACTGTATAGTACATGTAATTAATCAAGATCTTTAACTCGCCACCAGTAAAATATCCCTTATCCAACAAAACCGTGTTTATCATATCCCTACACCTAACGTTATAACCCATTTAAAAGCCCTCTTTGATAGTTTATCTTAGGTGCTTACGCCTAGTGGAGGAGGTTTTCGATCCTTTCCCAAGCCTATGGTAATCTATTTGCTATGACAGGTAGTGAGAGATATTATCCGTTTTCATTTATGAGATTTATTTTGATGACACGTGAGAGATGTGAGTATCTAAACACTACTTGGTGAGGTGCTAGTTTGTAATCTCCGTGCTTATTATGATTAAAGTGGAATGACTATTTGTTGTAATTACTTTTATATTAGCATTAAATGACCCCTAACTTGTATTTTGATTAGAATAAAAGCGCATTTGCTTGAGGACAAGCAAATCTCAAGTGTAAGGGTATTTGATGAAGCGAAAAGTGTACCGCTTTTAGGGGGTCATTTAAGCCCTAAATCGTATTTATTTGATCAAATATTGCCCTAAATCGTTCCTTTTGTCATTTTAGGTACTTTGGAGAAGAAATCTGGAAAAGGAAGCATTTTGGACATTTTTGGAGCATAAAAGTGAAGAAAACGACAAAGTCTCAAAATTATGCTGGAAAGTACCTTTGACGGCGTCAGGGATTGCCCTTGACGGCGTCATTGCTTGACAAAAGAGGTGGATATGAAAATTACTCATGATAAGCCAGAGAATTTTGCATGAAAAATCTGACGGCGTCACCCTTTGAAGTGATCAAGGTCGTCACGGTTTAAGCTAAAGAGGGACGGCGTCAAGCTCATTTCTGACGGCGTCAAGCTTTGATAAGCCAGAGCGGATTTTGGAGGTCTAAAGAGGGACGGCGTCAGGAAGGCCATCCGGGAAACCTAAAAGCGGCGAGGTGACGGCGTCAGGATCTACAACGTGACGCCGTCAGCCCTTAAACTCTATATATAGTTTTGCAATTTTTTGTCATTTGTGTGTAACTTTGGAGGAGAAACCCTAACACGAATTTCTGCCATTTTTAAGGGTTTTCATACCCTTGGATCTCCCATGTTTAATTGAAGATAAGTGCTCATTTAATCAATCAATATGTCTATGTGTTGTTTGATTATATCTTGTTCTTGTCTTTTAATTAACATGCTAGGCTAGATTTATCTTGTGTTTGCTTAGATCTAATGAAACCTAGCTATTGATTATTGGTTATTAGTGTGTTATTAGTTGTATTGGATGATTGTTTATCGATGTTAGGCTTAAGAAAACTGGCTAACTTCCTATTCGGTAACTTGCTTGAACGTCTTAAGAAACATGAACCAATGCGTACTAAGGTTTTTATGGTTGTATTTAATGCATGAGCGAATTCTAGTGATCCCATGTTAGGAGCTTCCTAGCCGGCTTGACATAGGAGTGAAGTAGGAGCTTGTAGAGTTGGGGAAGTACGTACGCCACCCCACGATTGGTATTAAGGAATACCCGTCATCCACGCGATTAATACACACTAATCAACCGGTAAAAGATAGTTAGGGAGTAAGGAAATCTAAGTAAACACATTTCTCTCCACATAAGTTTCACAACTCTTTTCATTTTCAGTTATTTTATTTTATTTGCATTCATAGTAATTTGGGTTAGTTGACTAGCAACTAATTCCGCCCACTCCTTCAAACCCGAGATTTTACTTGCTTTCATAAAAAATATAAAAATACAAAAAATAATCTTCCTTCACCCTTAGACCTAATTAGAGTAGTTTTTCATACCTAACGAACACTATTCCCTGTGGAGAACGATCAATCCCCCGCACTTACCACTACACTATACTACATCGGTCAGGTACACTGCCTGGTGGGGTTGTAAGCCTCTTGAGATCCCTCGAGAGGTAAAACCTGTTGTAAGGTTGCAAAACCACGCATCAACTTTCATCAGGCATTTTAAAATCAGGAGAAAGTACAAGACATTCAGTGTCACAGAAAAGAACTTTGTTCTTTTTATCACACATTTGTGAGACACTAAAAAGATTATACTTAAGCTCTTGCACATAGAACACATCTTCAAAATCTAAATTTCTAGTTTTAATTGTACCTTTACCAGAAATTTTGCCACCAATACCTCCTCCAAAGGTAACATAGTCTCTATATATTGATTGAAAATCTAAGAGATAAGACTTGTTGCCTGTCATGTGCCTTGAACATCCACTATCTGAATATCCTTGATCCTCTTGTTTATCAGATGAATGTTCCTGCACAGTAATAAGGAGTATTAGTTTCCTTTGGGGACCCAAGCCATTACTGACTTGGATCAGCCTCGTGCATCAATGTAATTTAATCTCTTAAGAATGGTTGATGCACCATTGGGTTTAGTTGGATTCCAAACCCAACATGCTGAGGCCTTAATAGCATTTGCCCCGTTTTCCCAAGCAGTAGTATGAACTGCATGCTTAGGAGTAGAAACTGCTAGCTCTGTAGTTGTTCCCTTTGGTTTCCAAACTTGTTTTTGGACCACTGCTTTTGTTTGAATGGACCTTTTAAGAGTTTTTGATGCATTTTTGTAAGTTGATTTTGCATTTTTAACTGTTGGTCTTGGGTTAACAGTCATGCATGGTCTAGCAGTAGAAACTGCTTGCCTAGCAGTAGGAACTGCTTTTGAAACTGCTCTGGGTTTTGATCTCTTAGAATTAGAGTGAAAGTGAAATTGAGGAGTTTGCCTTTTGTAATTCACCCTATTGTTTGCATACCCAGATACCCATTTGTTACAGAAAGCTGCAAGATGATCAAAACTACCACATGTGTAACTAGCTTTGTTATAAAAGGAAAAGTCATCACCTAATTGGTGAGACTTGAGGTTATTCCAACTCGTTTGGTTACCTCTGGGCTTGTTAGTGGATCTATATTGTTCACAATATTTAACTGGTTGCCTAACATGTTTAATGTTTGTTCTAGGCCTAACAGTATCCTTTTTGACCACTTTAGGAACCTTTGTTCCTATTTTCTTAACTATTTCAGGTTTAGACATAATCTATTTTTCTTCATCACTATCAGATGCATAGTCCTCAACAACTATATCATCTGATTTCCCAACAGAGGACACCTTGTCCTCAGAAAGTGAAGTTTTACATAAACTCTCACTTACTTTTTCTACCTTAGGACTCTCAGTAGACTTAGAACCATATTCCATTATTGGTTCTTGAAACTCAGCAAATCCTGTGTGTGCTAGGTCAATTCCTGGAGGTGAAGGAACACCTCTGTATGGTGGAGGAACAGACTTGTATCCTACACCAGATCTAGCTTTATTGATTACTTGAGCTTCCCAAATTTTATTAATTCCCTCTAAGGCATGAGCTAAAGCATCTACTATTATCTTAATATTTTCACTTTTATTTTTGGCTTTAGCTAATGATGCATTTTGTAAACAAATTATTTCATCTTTGAACTCTATGTTTCTTTTTAGGGCATTCATGTCATCAGTAAACTTAGATTCATTTCCTTGAAAGTGTAAGATTTGTTTTTCAAGAACAGCCAGACCTCTTTTATGATTAGCTAAATTAGCAAGAGTGTCAAATAGTTCTTCTAGTTGAGCATCAAAGTCCTTTTTAAGTTTTTCATAAGCATTAAGAGTAGAGCATGATTCAGTACATTTGATTATAGTATTTACCTCTGAATCAGAAAAGACCATTAGAGCAGTCTCAGTGGCCACCATTGCAGCTTCTTTTGGTGCTTCTTCCTCATCAGCCATGAAGCTCCAATCATAGTTAACACCATCTATGGCTAGCATAGCCCTTGGCTCTTCCACTGCGACTTCCTTCTTCTTCTCTTGCTTATACCATGTGTTTCTATTATCCTGCTTCCTTGGGTTTCTACACTCTTTAGCAAAATGTCCCAGCCTGTGACAGTTGAAACACTCTACTTTCTTCTTATCAAACCCAGCAGTTTCATTACCATTGATGGTAATCTGCTTTCCAGTTCTTTGCTAAAACTTCTTAGCCCTCATGCTAAGTAAAACAACCTGCCATTTGATGTCCATCTCTTCTAAGTCATCATCATCCACCAGATCAAGGTCTTCATGAGTTAGAGTAGAACCACTAGTTTGACTAGACATGAATACATAGAATGATGGATCTCCAAGTCTAGCAGCATTCTTTTGTAAACTAGTAGTAGGACCACCATAGTTAGTAGTAGAAACACTTTTATCTTCATCTACCTCTTCTGACTTACTAATACTAGGAGATGACAGAAGTGCCGCATTCCCAGAACTAGTACTATAGTTTCCAGACTTCTTTAGACTTTGTTCAACAATTTTGAAGTTGTTGTACAAATCATTGAGTTTCAGGTTTTTAATGTCTGGTTTATTCATCCAGACAACCACATGAGTATGGAATTCATCAGATAGACTTCTCAAAAACTTCATGTTGAGATCTTCCTTTGCTATCTCAACCCCCAACATAGCTAACTGACTGACAAGCTTGTGTAATCTTGAGAACAGCTTATCAAGTGATTCATTGCTATTTGAACTAAAAATTTCAAATTGTTGTTTCAGCAATGTCTTCTGTGTTTTCTTGGTAGTTTCATTACCACCAAACCATGCAAAAATCTCTTCAAAAAGAGTTTTTGCATCAGTATACTTGCTAAAAGATAGCATCTGTTCACTAGGAATGGTCATGAGCAACAAGTTTCTTGCTTTTTGATCATTTCTCTTCTGTATCCTTTCTTCACCGGTAACTGGTCCAGTATTTCCTTTCCTATCTGTTTTGCTTTCAAGAATGACATCTGTATAACCTAGTGTAAAAGAATCACCATACATAATGATATCCCAAAGAGCATAATCTTGAACCATAAAATATTGCTCAATCCTTAACCTCCATAACTCAAACTCATTCTGTTTGATCATGGGCAACTTTTCAGCAATATTTGTAGCCTGAGTATCTTGTACGTCCATTTCTATTTCTTCTTCTAAATCAACAATATCAGCCTTGCTCTGATACCAACTGAGAGGGATTCAATACACTATAAGGTTGTTAGACCTTTGTTACTTTGTGTATATGATATATTGAGTTAATATGATTAAGTATGCGGAATCTACTTAATCACACTTAGAAGGTTATTTGGATATGGAAATGGAACAGTTATGTTTGTTATAGAACAATGGACAAATAAAGTTTATCACCAAATGATTCAATATTATTCAAGATAATATGAGTGATCTTCACTATCACTAGGGTTATAAAACCTTGAATCTTATGTTTCTATGACTTATGATATTGTTGAGTTTGTTCTATGTTCTTAACAGTTATGATCTAATTAATGCATACAATATCTAAGCCTATGATTTCTCTTTTATAGTCCAAGAGAGATCTTTACAATATTGTCAAGTCTAATCGAACACATGCTTGAGAGTGTCAGTCATTAAGATACAACATCTATATGTGTTTACAACTTGTTACTGAACACTTTGTCTAAAGATATTATCTACCGTGTATTGTTGAATATTATACACATAATATCTTCGTATACTTATCCAACTAGCAGTAGAATACTTCAATAGTTATCCACTCAGCAATAGAATCTTCTTCACCAGCAGCAGCATCATTCAGCAGTAGAATGATTAACGCTAGCAGTAGAATCAAATGCACTAGCAGTAGAATGATACTTAGAGTATTTCTTTGAGCAGAAACGATCTTGTTGAACATGTAATTTCCAATACAATTCTTCAGAACATTTAATTCCCAACACTTGTCAACTTTTACTCCACTTTATGATCCTATTTATACACAAGTAAAATTCACCCGTTATGATAAAAACAAAATATGACCTAAGCTAGTTAGGACAAAATACTTACGTATTTTGTCTCTGTTTCAATAGGCTATTTTGGGTATTAGACAATATTGCTTTCTGAAGAGCAGTGATTACACTTGTCCTGACTTTTTCCTTTCAGGGAAAGTTTGACTTCAGTATGATAAGAACTTCTTCTTATTCATTCAAACGTTTCCCGCCTTTTCCCGCCTATTCTTCAGTCTTCAGGTCTTCAGTCTTCAGGTCTTCAGGTCTTTTGTCTTCAGTCTTTAGTTGTTGAAGAGTCTTGGGGTTCAGTGAGTTATTGTCATCACTCACTGAACCCATCACCTTCTTCTTTGGCTTAAGTGCCACTCACTGAGTTCTGCCTCACTGAATGGAGAGACTTTCTTCTTAGACTCATCCTAAGCATCCTGAAGGTGACTCACTGAGCAACTGTTTACTCAGTGACTTGAATATTGTTTAAGGTCTACTAACACTTAGGTTATTTTGTATTCAAATCCTTGTTTAGGATTACTTGGGTACTGAATGGACCCAACACTTCCTTTTGTGGCGGTTTTTCCGGGTGTTGTCGCTTTCTTTGTTTTCTCATCCAATCAAGCCCAAAATGCATCCTTTTTCAGCATTTGCTTCCTAAGTACCTAAAACTTAAATAGAAACGATTTAGGCCAATAAATGATCAAATATGTACGAATTTAGAGGCTAAATGCCCTTAAAAAAAATTATAAAATTACACCTCATCAGAATGCAATTTATCTTTCAAAGCTTCTAGCATGTCGAGGCATCTACCAGAAGTAATTGGATGCATCCAATGCCAAGCCCACTCACCATTTGAGAACCGATCACTAATGGTACAATTAGGGTGCGCCTCTAAAAGAAAAATTATGTTATATCTATGAAAAATAGAAGTGTCACCGATCCAATTATCAATCCAGAATCTCACTTGAGAACCACAACCCACTTTGTAACTCAAAGTATTTGATGGAATAATGCTTTTAGATTGAAGATGGTTGATAGTGTCAATAATATTAGCCCATGCCCCTTTAGATTTGCAGACGAGATAAGAAAGGCCTACGTCCTCCCCATGAATGGCCTTGATGACTTGAACCCATCATGCCAACGCCATTTTTGTGGAAGATCAAGGTTAAAAGCTTTTAAACTGCCGACGTCTAACCCTCCCCCCTTTGAATGAAGCCAAAGCATTCTCCCATTTAATCATTATCAGCTTGTTACTTTCAATTTCAACACCCCAAAAGAACTTAGAGTGAAGACGTTCAAGAGAAGAAAGGATGATTTCTGGAACTTTAAAAATCAACATATAGTAAATACCAACACTTCCCAATATCATCTTTACCAATGTCGATCTACCACCTATGGAGAGAAGTTTTGCCTTTCATCTTGATAATCTAGATTCAAACTTATCAATCAAACTTTGCCAATGGGTTAACCGTTTCATACTCGAACCAATAGGAAGACCGAGATATGTTAAAGGTAAAGAGCCCGCTGTACATCCAGTAGACCGAGTCATGCCCTCTATATCAATCCGATTCCATAAACGTTTGATTTATGGATGTTGATACGTAGACCATAAGCAAAATAAAACATGTTGAATAACCGAATGATGTTATTCATGTCTACTTGATTTCATTCTGTAACTAGCACAACATCATCAGCATAAAAGAAGTGGGACAAACGCATACCTGGAGTCCCAACAGTAACTTCTTTAATTAGGTTTGATTGAGTTGCATCTTTAATTGCTATGTAAAGACCCTCCATGATAAGAATAAAAAGAAATGGAGACAATGGATCGCCTTGGCGTAAACCCCTCTTTATGGAGAATTCTGAAGTAGGACTTCCATTGACAAGAATGGATGTACGAGCAGAGCGTAAACACTCTTGGATCCAACTTCTCCATTTTTCTCCAAACCGAAATTGGCTAAGAATGTAGTCTAAGTACTTCCAATTTACCAAGTCAAACGCCTTTACGAAATCAACTTTAAAAATCATCATCTTCTTTTTACGTTGCTTGTACCATTACATGACCTCGCTTAGCATCAAAGGACCATCTAGGATTTAACGACCCAAAATAAACACCGATTGTTCCTTACTAACCAAGGAACTCACAACCAAAGCCAACCGATTTGCCAAAAAATTTGAAATAATTTTGTATGGCAAACCAAAGAGAGAGATAGGATGATAATCTTTTATAAACATAGGGTTGTTTACCTTTGGGATAAGAGTAATGAATAAAGAGTTAGTGCCTAGAGTTAAACGAGCAGTTGTAAAAAAACTCAGAAACAAACAACTCTATATCATCCTTGAATAAGTCCCAGTACCGTTTCAAGAATTGAATGAAAAGCCATCCGGTCCCAGAGTTTTGTAGCTCCCACATGGCTTTTTTGATTTCATCGCTATTTACCTGTAATACCTGAAATTCTATAACATGTAAAAATGACCAAATTGCCCCTGGGAATTTGGAACCTAAATAAAACATATGTAAAGCACAAGATAAATTCCAAACTTCTAGCAATGAACAAGTTATGATCCCAAATATTTTTAACAACTCCATTTAACTTTTATACAAGCCACAAAATTACCAAAATGCCCTTGGGCGCCTAATATAGTTTAAATTCAAATATTATGATTTAAATAAGGTAATTAAATGAAATTAAATGGGAAATTAAAAGAGATAATCAATGCATTAATTCCCTTGACCAAATTTCGAAATTCTTGGCCATTATCTCTCCCCCATTGACCGGCCACTTCCATTTTAAATCAATCACACATTATTTCCTTCAAACCCTAATTAGCCGATAATCACACACACACAAACAATTCTCTCTAGCTTCAATTCGATCCCCAAAAATTCTAAACACAATTTTCCGTGATAAATCAACATCTAAAGAGCCCTAGAAAAATTATTGTGGAGGTGTTCTTCATTCATATCATCTTTGGTGAAATTTTCTTTGTCGCGGCTAAGATAATAGGTATAATTCGTTTCTATTCATTCGACCATAATAAAATTCGTTTCTTATTTTTCTTGTATTCCTCACATCATATGTGACCTGTGAAAATTGGTTTCATGATTTTTAGATCGTTTTTGAAGCCGTGGTGATTTTCGACCCATTTTGGCCATACGCGTATAAAAGAATTCGTACACCTCATTCCACACGTTCAAATCTTGATTTGGTATTTTTCTCAGACCCTATATATGTTATGAACACCAAATAAAATGTAAAAGTCGATCCATGCATGATCTAACAATTATTTGTGAATTAAATCTTAAAAACGTGTATAAACCCTAAATAATTCAATTCGAATTTTTGAGGCTTCATATTTATTTTATTTGGACTCCATATGATCATACTAATCTAGGAAAAATTATATTTCGAATTGTTAAGGCCTAAAATAATTATTCTTGATTTATTTAGTTTTACCGATTTTAAAGAAATTAAAAAGAAAAAGAAATAAAGTGTAATTCAATTTAGGGTTTGGATTGAGGGCTTGTTCTTGGTCATTTAATGAGGATTTAATGATGGTATAATGATTGGTGAATGATTTGTATTTTAGGGTTAGGGTTTTGATTAAATAAAGTGTTATACGATTTGCTAAAAATGTTTTGGGTGAGTTTTGTAATTTTTAAAGCTTAAGGGTTATTTTTAGAACTTATTTTGGAACATGTACCTACTGTATAAAATATAAAAAGAGGGGGGTCTAGTGTCATTTTTGTATTTTAAAGGATTAAAATGATTCTAGGGTTTAATTAAGGTACGAATTATAAAATAATTAAATGGAGGGACTAAACTTGTAATTTCTGGAAACTTGGGGCTGTTTTGAGTAATTTAATCTATTCAGGGGGTTATGTGTAAATTTGGTGATTTAATGGGTTAATATGTAATTATTAATAATATAAAGTTGAAATTGTATAATAAGGGACTAAATATGCAACTTTGAAAACTAGAGGGACCTATTGTGTAAATTCTGTAAATTTGAGGATACATTCTTATAATATGATAAAATGAGTGACCATTGTGAAACTTTGATAAATTAAGGGTCTAAAGTGTAACTTTTGAAACTAAAGGGTGTAAAGTGTAAATTGTGAATTCTTAAGGACCTAATATGTAAATGTGATAAAAGATACCCTAATTCCAGAAATAATGATTTAACTAAGAATGTTGATCCAACTTTCTAAATATGGAAACTTTCTAAAAATGGAAACCTGCTAAAATAGAAAGTTACTTAATATGGAAATGGGATCTTTAGTAATCATGTCTTTACTCCTCTAGGTGTGAAGAGGGAGTAGTCCTGTGCTCTTTATCATCTTATTCAGTGTGATCCTTGTCAAGCAATAAGGTACAGATATTCTGCTTCTTTGATAAGAGGCCTTCATTCTCTGATTATGATTCGTATTAAGGTTTCCCTATACCATTGCTATGTTCCCTTCATTTATGAACTTCGATTATTGAACCATCATGATATTGAACCTTTTATGATTATGAACTTTTCATTCATGAACCTCTAATTATGAACCCTTGACCATGAACCTTTGCTTATGAACCTTTGCTTATGAACCATGCTTATGAACCATGATTATGAACCATGATTATGAACTTATGAAACATGATATTGACCTATGCAAGTAAACTTAAAACATGATTCATGATACTTGACCTTTACCCTCAGTTTGATACTACGAGCCACTCACTAGGCATGAGGGTTTCATGTCCATGTCAGTCGATGCACCGATGGCATGACTCTAGGGCAGGAGAGTGATGACCTGTCCCGTCCCTGCATGTTATGATTACGTAGAGGCAGATTATGGCCACCTGGGGCGTATGGATGCATCCTAGATTTGTTCATGTTCATGTTATGTTATGATATTCATGGTGACTGATGGTGTGTGCGATACACGTCTTTCACACTCTGGGAGCTAGCTACTCCGACCCATGATGAGGACACCCCTCATATTTACAAGATACCCATGATGAGGACACCCCTCATATTTACAGGATACTAAGAGGTCTCCCCTCTACATGTTTATGATTATGATTATGCTTATGATTTCATGTTATGGGCTCGTAGTGGATTACTGACTTTCCCTTACCATGCACCTTTGTCCTTTCCCTTATGATACCATGTATTCTTACCATGTATTCATGCTTCCATTCTCATTTACTCATGTATTATTCATTATGCTACTGCTTTGTTTCCGTTATATCTGTTCACTGGGCTTTTTAAGCTCAGCCGCACGTTTTCTTTTCGTGTGCGGCAGGTTATAAGCAGGACGACGGGTTTGGGTATGAGTGAAGAGACTTTTGGACTTAGAAGACTTTGAGTAGAAGCCATTAGAAGAGATGTACTTATGGATTTAATAGGCAGCTTTTATTTTCCTTTGTAACCCTTGTATTGCAAGATTTCATTTGTAACCTTTGAGAACCATTGTATTACTATTGATTGTATGCTATGTTTATCTGATATGAAACCATTATCGTGACATCTTTACCCTTGCCGGGTCGGGGTGTTACATCGCTATTTACCCGTCTTTCTAGCTATAGCTTTCGGCCTCAGAAAGCTTCGAAAAATAAGAATGATTGGTACAGCTGACTTGAGGAACATTCCTTTGGAACTTGTCTTTGTAAAAACCCGGAAATGCCTCTTTCACTTGCACCGGATTGGAGACCGACGTGTCATCAACCATAATCCCTTGCAGGGCTTGTCTCCTCCTGTTTTGTTTAATTTAAGCGGGGAAGAACTTTGGGTTCTCATCACCTTCAATATCCCATTTGATGCGAGCTTTTTTGAAATAACTCCATAGACTCCATATGATCAATATTATGAATTTCATGAATAGGTTGTAACCTTGTCTCTTTCTCCGAATCGAATGCCAGAGAGGAGTCAATTTTATGATCAATATCTTGCAATAAAGCTATGGCCTCCTGTTTACGATTCACTTCCTTTTTCTTAGACTCGGAATTCCAAATTTTTAGCCTATGCTTGATGAATTTAAGTTTATCGTGCAAATTTACATTCGAAGTTGTTGCGTCTACAAATGCTTGGTTGACCATCACGTCTATATCTTTCCATTGGTAACACCCCAACCCGACAAGGGCAAAGGTGTCACATATACGGATTCTTATCAGAACAAACACAGACATTTGACATAAATAATACAATGAAAATCCAAGGTTTACAACTGAAATCAGAACTACAAGCTTTACATTACAAAATTTCTATGTCTAATATAAGGTTCTTCTAGTCATCTTCCAAAAGCTAATGAAGTCTTCTAAAGTCAACACTTTTCACCCAACCCCCAGCTTCCAACTAAACCTGCCGCGGGAAAAGAAACGCGGCTGAGCTACACGAGCTCAGTGAACAGATATATCGGTAACAAACAATAATAATGAAATAGGGAAGATGGAAGGAATCGTACATGATGTAATAATAGATGAGAAGAAATATGAGGGTTATACAGAGATATCAGAAAGTATGGATAGTATCATGAGTAATGGTGAAGTAATCAAAAGATCCCATCAAGCCCAAACATACCAAGCCCAGTACAGAGATAAGTCCAGTATCATGTCATAGGGTGTCAGTAATGAAAGGTAAAGGTCATAAGTCTATAAGGTGCATGGAAAACAGTAATCCTCTACGAGCCCAGAAACATGAACATGAAATCATAATCATACCGCCATGCAGAGAGATGTTCCTCTCACTAATCCCAGAAATCAGAAATATGGAGTGATCAACTCCCAGAGTTGTGAAAGACGTGTATCGCACACACCATCAGTCACCATGCATATCATAACATATCATAACATGAACATAATACAGAAACAAATCTAGGATGCATCCATACGCCCCTGGTGGCCATAACTCCCAACACACTAAATAAAATACAGAAAGGGACGGGACAGGTCATCACTCTCCTGCCCTAGAGTCATGCCATCGGTGCATCGACTGACATGGACATGAAACCCTCATGACTAGTTATGGCTCGTAGTATCAAACTGTGGGTCAAGGTCAAGTATCATGTATCCAGTATTTAATTTAGTTTCATAAGTCAATTTCCATTTCAGAATATCAGAATTCATAATCAGAGGTTCATATCAGAGGTTCATACCATAAAGGTTCAATATCAGAAAGGTCATATATCAGAAATGTTTAATATCAGAAAGGTTCATAACAGAAAAGGTCATGTCAAAGGTTCATAATATCATGAAAGAAACCAGAAAGGTTCACAGAATTAAAGAACATGGCAGTGAATCAGAAATCAGAAATGAGACGAAGGCACCTTACTAAAGAAGGGCAGAATATCTGTACCTTAATAACCAAGCAAGCAACAGAAATAGCAAACACAGAAAAGAGTCAAGACCTCTCCTTCTTGGCACCTAGAGGAGTAAAGACAGAATTACTAATGATCCCATTTTCCATATTAAGTAGCTTTCTATTTTTAGCAGGTTTCCATTTTTAGAAAGTTTCCTTATTTAGTAATATTGGGTAGCATAACTTAGTTTAATCATTATTAACTGGAAATAAGGTATATTTGATCAGATTTACACATTTGGTCCTTAGGGTTTCACAATTTACACTTTACACCCTTTTATTACATAAGTTACACTTTAAACCTTTTAACATCCATAATTACACATTAAAACCCTTAGTTTATCAAAATTACACAATGTACACTTATTTTAACATGTTATACGAATGTACCCTTAAATATTCATAATTTACACATCAAGTCCCTCAAGTTATCAAAGTTACATATTTAACCCTTTAATTTACACTTTCAACCTTTAATCATTAATAATTACATATTAAGCCATTAAATTTACCAAAATAGCACATAACCCCCTGAATATAATTTATTACTCAAAACAACCTTAAATTTCCAGAAATTACATTTTTAGTCCCTTGATTTAAATTAATTTCAATTCGGAAATATAATTATACATATTTACTCTTTAAACCTCTTAATTTCAAAACTAACACACATGGCCCTTATTTTATATTTTTACATGATTAGTCCCTGATTATAACACCTTACAAAAATATCCCATGAGTTTTAAAATTTACAAAACACCCCCTTATATTTTTATTCTTACAATCGGTAATTAACAAAATCAAACGAAACCCTAATATCAAATCCAAATCATTACCCCATGATTACTAACAACCTTAAACACTCATTAATAATCAGATTTCATGACATGAACCCTGGCCCTAATCGATTACATTAGGGTTTCATTTTATTTTCTTTCTTTTCTTTAATTTCCAAAAATTCTAATTATACAAATAATTCACCACAACATTTTTAGGCTTCTAAAACTTGAACCAATATTTTTCCTAGATTACATGGATCCTATAGAGCTCAGGAAAATTAAGCCTCACACCCAGAAAATTCGTACACAATTATTTAGAGTTTTAACATATTTTTAAGGTTTAATTCGAAATTAATTCATAGATTATGCATGGTTCTTGTTTATCATTTTATTTGAGACTTATATGATATAAGAGACGTGAAACAAATACCAAACCCAACATAGAATATGTAGAATAGGCTGGGCGAAAAAACTTCTCTCGGATTGAATAAACAACACCAAAATTCCCACGAGCACAAATGTGACCAACAAACCTTGAAATCAATTTTCACAGATCATATATGATGTAAGGAACTCAGAAAAAATAGAAAAATAATTTATAAGAGGTCGCACGAATTAAAATGGAATTTTACCTTACTTTTGGACAAAATTCGACAATAAAAGATTCAGGGCTCTATAAATCGAATGGCCAATTTTCTTGGCTTCCTAGCACGACCATGAACTCAGAAAAATTATGCTTGGACCTCAGAAAATTCGTATGGAATGAATGGTGAATTAGTTGGTGTTTTTGTTTTTCTCGGCAAGTAAATAAGGGAAAAAATGATGAGATAAATATATGGGAGATTTTGGCCGAATATTATGGAGTAATTTGGGCCATTCACACGTTTTCAATCTCACCAAATCAGGGATTTTCAATTTTGATCTCATTCCTTATTTAAATAATAGTTATCCATTTATTATATACTTTAAAATATATTTAAATGCAATATACATATATATTTCGGTATATATAAAATTTTAAGGTGTCAAAGTTTATTTTCTTGTGTCATGTAATTATTAAATGGTGTCACATAAATATTTTATGTCATATGTAATTTAATTTCAAAGGTTTTGAATTAATCCGAGGCTTATTATGGCTTATAATTAAAATTTAAAATTGTAAGGGCATTTTACAAGTTATCTGGAAATCAGGTTGACCATTACACTATATCTTTCCATTGGAACCAAGAGTGGAAAACTTGAAACGAGATCGGGCCCTAATCCTGTTGGGTCAAAATTTGACCAAATTTTCCCTCACAAGTATTTGAACATAAAATAGCTAAGTCAATCGCTGATAAAATCAGTGAGTAGTTCACTCTCTGAGAAAGTCATATAGTAAAAGCACTATCTGATAAGTCATCAGAGAGTATTATAAAAACAGCTCAAACAACATCAAACTAAAGAAACACTTTTCCTCACTGATGCGGAGTCAGTAAGGAAAGTATCTGAGTAACATCAGGGACACTAAGATCTGACAAATGTATCTTTGTCTCTGAACACCTTTCTCATGAAACAACAAGAGTCTCGCTAAAAGTAAAAGAAGCAAGAAGTCTCGCTGAAGGTAGAATCAGCGAGAAAAATAGAGAGCGGCTTGATACGGTGGTTGTAAAACCTCACAAGAAGTTTTACAATCCTCCTAGGCAGTGTACCTAACCGTTGTAGTGTATTATAGGTAAGACACGGGAGATTGATCTTTCTCTAGGGGAATAGTGTATGTAAAGGCCGAAGTGTATGTCGAGATAGATCTAAAGGTGAGGGATGAACCTTTTTGTATTTTTATATTTTATAAAAAGCAATTAAAAATCTCAGGGTTTGAAGAGTGGTAACTCTTATAATGAGGAAAATGTGTTTACTTCGATTTCCTTACCCCCTAGTTATCTCCCATTGATTTTTCGAATTGTCACGTCCTTGTTTTAATTGAAGCAAGGCAATCAATTAAACAAGAGACAACAAATCAATGATCAATAACTAGGTTTCATTAGATCTAAGCAAACACAACAAGTCTAGCCTAGCATGTTAAAGCGAAGAAAAGAAAAACAAATAATCAAACAACACATAGACATATTGAATGATTAAATGAATAACTTATCTTCAATTAAACATGGATGAAAAAGGCTTAAAAAGCCTTACAAAAGCTGTGAAAATCGTCGAGGGTTTTTGTCCTCCAAAGTGTTACATTGAATGAAAAAGATTCGAAAACTATATATAGATTTACAACCGTGACGACGTCACTTGCAATCTGTGACACCGTCAGCTCGCCTCCAATTAGGGTTTTGTCTGTGTAATTCGCCGTCATGACGCCGTCAGGTATGTCTTGAGGCCGTCACGTTATAATTCTTCTGAGCCGTCACGTTATAAAATTGCACTGAGTTTGGGTCTTCAAATACAAGTGACGACGTCAGGTTGTAGACTGTGACGCCGCCAGGTCTCCATCTTGACAGATTCTTGACTTGGTCGTTTTTCTTTGTTTTCTTGTCGATTTAAGTCCAAAACAAGCCGGTTTTCATATTTCTCGTACCAAGTACGTAAAATGCAAAAAGAAACGATTTAGGGCAATATTTGATCAATTACATACGAATTTTAGGCTTAAATGACCCCTTAAAAAGATATCAAATAAATCCTTATCAAATATCCCTACACTTGGGATTTACTTGTCCTTAAGCGAATGTGCTTTTATCTAATCAATCTACAAGTTAAGGGTCATTTAGCATTGGTATAAAATTAATTATAACGCATATTCGTTCCACCATAGTCACAATAAGCACGAAAATTATATACAAGCACCTCGCATAAAGTGTTTGGATTCTCACATCTCTCGGGTGTATAAGTTATATAACATGAATGGAAACGGGAAAAATAAACACTCTCTACCTGTCATAGCATATAGATTACCATAGGCTTGAGAACGGATCAAACCTCCACCACTTTGGCGTGAGCACCTAGGATAAACTATCAAAGAGGGCTTTTAAAGGGTTGTAACGTTAGGTGTAAGGGTAAGGAAAACACGGTTTTGTTGGATATAGGGAATTTTTACTAGTGGTAAGTCAGTTATCTAAGTCAATCACATGTACAAGGTGGCGTTGCTAAGCCAAGAGTCGACTCACTAACTTCTAACTCTTTTTTGTATTTTTCTTGACACTTTCTTGACTTAAATAAAAGACAGGATGGTAGTCCGTATGTTTTTTTCTTTTTTTTTTTCTTTTTTTTTTATCATTTTTTATCATTTTTTCCGATTTTTTTCTCTTTTTTTTTTTTCTATATTTTTTTTCATACACTCTTGCCATACCATCCAAAATATACATCGATACAATGGGATTTATAGTTGCATCCCTACACTTGAACTTTTAAATAATTAAAACTAACTAGTGACCCGAATTAAGAGGATCAAAACACGTGAAGTACTTTAAAACTTTTAACGTACATATGGGGGTAATAACATTTGACTTTTTTCCCCATCACTCCATAATAACGAGTACTTTACCCATGAGTCCCAATCGTCCCAAAACTGTATTTATAAGATATGACTCGACTTAGCAATCATGTAACCAACTAGACAATTAACAATGGGTTTAACATAAATGTTGTAACAATAATGCACTAAAGATGAGTGCATACAAGGTAGGCTAAGGCGATTTGGGTGTACATTTGGGGGTGGATTGTAAACAATGCTCTTCATTAATATTTCGGAATCCACCGAAATATCACGAGAACCGCGAAAAGGATAGGCTCTGAGGGGTGTACTAGGGGTATCTTGTACTAAAAATGAGTACGTAGCAAAGGTTTGGGAGAATTACTTGACCAATGAAGCCAATGTAATTATAATTACAGGTTTAAAACAAGGGTTATCCTAATGTCTCTTATCATTTAGTAAATCCTAACTATACGAATGTAATCTCACTAGCGATCTCGGGATGCATCACAAACGCAAGTTCCAGAATCTATATACTACCGGTACACTCATAAGCAATAAAGGTGAATGCTTTTTCCTAAATATCTAAAGGCGAACCTCAAATTTTTGGGGTGGAAATTTTTGAGTGGATTGGTTTTTGTGCTAGCTATATAGTTCCTATCCATGAGATGCTTATTAAAACTAAAGTTTCACTCCTATATGTCATAATATTTTTTTTAATTTGGTGCTAAAATCACCTTCACAAGTATCTCTCTTAGTTTATTACACAATTACTCTAAGACAAAACAAATATCAAGCTAGTTATAGTTTCTAAGGTATCCCATTTTTCCCTCCCTACACTTAAATTGAACAATTCCCCCAATGTTCTTAAAATGCATCAAGGTTATGATAACAGAAAGAATAAAAGGTATGAAAGAAACTAATACTCCCCTGATTTGCTCGGCATGGACGATGTGAAATATGGTAAAACCTCCTCCAAGAAGATAAACAAAATAAGCTTCACTTCCAATGTATACTTCAATCTTCTTGTCTAATATAACCTGTAAATCGCTAAGAAAACAAACAAGAAACCTCATATACAATCGGCGGTAAACACTATATATAATAAAATTAAAATCCTAGAAAGCAAATAAGATATAATGCTTGCAAAATAAATTTTTACGGAATCCTGGAAATTTTAAAATTAAGTTTCGACAAAAAAACAAAAATCTGGAAAACTGTTGCTACAGTGCCTGACGCCGTCAGGATAGACCTAACAGAATTTTTACGTTTTGTTTCCTGGAAAATTTCTGAAAAAATCTAATTATTAAAACCTGGAAATTCTGTAAAACATTCATTGTGACTCGATACAAGCATTTGACTTAAACAAACACACGAATACGATAGAATATATGTTAATCATCAATTGTTAACTTTCATGTTCGAATTCGTTCTCTGAAACAAATATAATCTTCCCTACACTTATCTTTTTGTAAAATACCTTTATATGCAATTAAGACGAGGTTAAAGACAAAATAAAGCATTTTCACAAAGTTATATTTGCAACCTTACAACAGGTTTTACCTCTCGAGGGATCTCAAGAGGCTTACAACCCCACCAGGCAGTGTACCTGACCGATGTAGTATAGTGTAGTGGTAAGTACGGGGGATTGATCGTTCTCCACAGGGAATAGTGTTCGTTAGGTATGAAAAACTACTCTAATAGGTCTAAGGGTGAGAGAAGATTCTTTTTTATGTTTTTATAATTTTATGAAAGCAAGTAAAATATCGGGTTTGAAAGAGTGGGCGGAATTAGTTGCTAGTCAACTAACCCAAATAACTACGAATGCAAATAAAATAAAATAACAGAAAATTAAAAGGTGGTAAAACTTATGTGGAGAAAAATGTGTTTACTTAGATTTCCTTACTCCCTAACTATCTTTTACCGGTTGATTAGTGTGTATTAATCGCGTGGATGACGGGTGTATTCCTTAATACCAATCGTGGGGTGGCGTACGTACTTCCCCAACTCTATGAACTCCTACTTCACTCCTATGTCGAGCCGGCTAGGAAGCTCCTAACATGGGATCACTAGAATTCGCTCATGCATTAAATACAACCATAAAAACCTTTAGTACGCATTGGTTCATGTTTCTTAAGACGTTCAAGCAAGTTACCGAATAGGAAGTTAGCCAGTTTTCTTAAGCCTAACATAGATAAACAATCATCCAATACAACTAATAACACACTAATAACCAATAATCAATAGCTAGGTTTCATTAGATCTAAGCAAACACAAAGATAACCTAGCCTAGCATGTTAAACAAAAGACAAGAACAAGATAGAATCAAACAACACATAGACATATTGAATGATTAATTGATAACTTATCTTCAATGTAACATGGAAGATCTCAAGGCAAAAAGCCTTGAAAAAGATGCTAAAATCTTCTTAGGGTTTTCACACACAAAGTTCCACAATAAGTTCCACACTAATGACAAAAAATTGCAAAATTATATATAGACTTTCAGATCTGACGGCGTCACGTTATGGAGTGTGACGCTGTCACCTCGCCGCTTTTAGGGTTCCCGGATGGCCTTCTTGACGCCGTCCCTCTTTAGCTCTCCAAAATCCGTTCTGGCTTATCAAGGCTTGACGCCGTCAGAATTAGGCGTGACGCCGTCCCTCTTTAAATTAAGCCGTGACGACCTTGATCACTCCAAAGGGTGACGCCGTTAGAATTCCCATGCAAATTTCTCTGGCTTATCATGAGTAATTTTCATATCCACCTTTTTCTTGCCAAGCCATGACGCCGTCTAGACCAATATCTGACGCCGTCTAAGGTACTTTTTAGCCGATTTTGAGACTTTGTCGTTTTCTTCACTTTTATGCTCCAAAAACGTCCAAAATGCTTCCTTTTCCAGATTTCTTCTCAAAAGTACCTAAAATGATAAAAGGAACGATTTAGGGCAATATTTGATCAAATAAATACGATTTAGGGCTTAAATGACCCCTTAAAAGCGGTACACTTTTCGCTTCATCAAATACCCTTACACTTGAGATTTGCTTGTCCTCAAGCAAATGCGCTTTTATTCTAATCAAAATACAAGTTAGGGGTCATTTAATGCTAACATAAAAGTAATTACAACAAATATTCGTTCCACTTTAATTATAATAAGCACGGAGATTACAAACTAGCACCTCACAAGTAGTGTTTAGATACTCACATCTCTCAAGTGTCATCAAAATAAATCTCATAAATGAAAACGGATAATATCTCTCACTACCTGTCATAGCAAATAGATTACCATAGGCTTGGGAAAGGATCGAAAACCTCCTCCACTAGGCGTAAGCACCTAAGATAAACTATCAAAGAGGGCTTTTACATGGGTTATAACGTTAGGTGTAGGGATATGATAAACACGGTTTTGTTGGATAAGGGATATTTTACTGGTGGCGAGTTAAAGATCTTGATTAATTACATGTACTATACAATGTTGCTAAGCCAAGACTCGACTCAATCTTAAGCTAAAAACAAAATAACAAAAACATAAAATAAACATAAAATGAAACGGGATGGTAGTCCATATGTTTTTTCTATTTTTCTTTTTCTCTTTTTTTTTTGTATTTTTCTTGATTTTTTTTTTTTTTTTTTTTTTTTCATACACTCTTGCCCTACCATCCAAAATAATACATCATAGGGGCGTTGCATTCCCCTTACACTTGAACTTTTACATAACTTTACAAATAACTATTCTAATGACTCGAATTAAGATAATCAAAACACTTGGAGTACTTTTAAAATATTTAGCACATATGGGGGTAATAAATGATGTTCTTCCCCATTACTCCATTACACTAGTACTTTACCCATGAGTCCCAATCTTCCCAAAATAATATGTACAAGGATATGACTCGACTTAGCAACCATGTAATCAACTAGATAATTAACTTGGGTTTAAAACAAATGTTGTCACAATAATGCACTAAAAATGAGTGCATACAAGGTAGGCTAAGGCGATTTGGGTGTACATTTTAGTGGGGTGTAAACAAATTCTTCCTTTAAGTAAAATGCTTAAAGGTCGAAACGAAAAGATAGGCTCTGAGGGGTGTACTAGGGGTATCGTGTACTAAAAATGAGTACATCGCAAAGGGTGTGGGAGAATTACTTGACCAATGCAGCCAAAGTAATTATAACAAAAACACAGGTGTAAAACAATGGGTTAATCCTAATGCCTCTTATCATGTAGTAAATCTAACTACACGAATGTAGTCTCACTTGTGGCCTCGGAATGGTCCTAACGCAAGTTCTAGAATCTAAGTGCTACCGGTACACACATCATAGCAAAATGCTTTTCCTACCAATTCTAGGGGCGAACCTCACATATTTGGGGGTGGAAAATTTTTTTAGTGGTACGGTTTTTGTGCTAGTCATATAACTCCTATCCGTGAGACGCTCATTAGAACTAAAGTTTCACTCCTAAATGTTGTAAAAAATTTTAAATTTGGCACTAAAATTACCCTAACAGGTATTTATCTCAGTTTTATTACACATCTACTATTAAACAAACAAAAATCAAGCGTAATAGCATTCTCTAATCGTACTTTTACCCCCTTACACTTAAGATGAACATTGTCCCCAATGTTCAAATAACAAATGTAAAAGCAAAAAGTAAAAGAATGAAATCAAATACTCCCCTGATTCGCTCGGTGGATAATGAAGTAACATGGTTAAATCTTCTTCCAAGAGAATGTTGAAGCTCCATGACTAATGCATCGCCAAAAGCTTGATCCAAAACATTTCCTTGTCCAAAATAACCTGTTAAACCTGAGAAAACAAACACGAAAACCTGCATAACATCGGCGGGATAAACTCTATATATAAGGATATAATGCTTGTGGAATGATAATTTTGCAGATTCCTGGAGATTATAAGTTATAGATTTAATAAAAACTTTTTATGAAAACAAAACTTTCAAAAACTTTTCAGAAAATTAAACCTGACGCCGTCAGGTTGTAAATCCTGACGCCGTCAGAAATGATCTGACAGAATTCTCATGTTACGTTTCTGGAAAAATTTTGGAAAAACCTATACCTTACTTCCTGGAAATCCTGCAAAACATCATTATGACTCGATACAAGCATTTGACTCAAACAAACACTAATATGTATGTTCATTTATTATTATTACGATTCATGTTCATTTGTGTTCTAATAAACCGATTTAGATTTCCCTTACACTTAACTTTCGCAAAATACCTTTATATGTAGTTAAGACGAAGTTAAAAACAAAATAAAGCATTTTCACAATTTAGTTTTGAACATGAATCAATAATAATAAAACTTAAACACACATACGGAAACAAATAAAATCAAACAAACAAAGAATTAAACACACAAAGCAAATAAAACTTGGGTTGCCTCCCAAGAAGCGCTTTTCTTTATTAACGAGTCTTGTAGCTAGACTCAAAGTCACGGGTTCTACGTTTTTCCGTTTTGCTTCTCAATTGCCCCTCTAATCATCCTAACAACCTCCATATCAATTTTGTATTTAGGTCCAAGGTTCAAGCAATCTTTATAATAAAAGCTTCTCTTATTCCAAACATAGTCCATGCCTTTTTCTTTATCCTCATCATTGATGTCCTCAATCGCACCAATGTTGTCCTTGTCAAATCGAGGCACAAAACGAAATTCATTTACCCGATAAGGCATCCTATATGTGATCCTATCTATGTGATTAGAAAACTGAACCGTGCCTCTCAAACGATCATACCTTAAATTGGATGCTTCAATAAATGGCTTACCTAACACCACGCTAGATAGGCGGTAGTCAACAACACTTGCCAAATCTTCTAAGATCATGAAGTTGGTGACAAAGGTAAAATTCCCAACAAGGATATGCATATCCTTAATCCTTCCAACGAAGTTGCAAACTCCGCCTGGGCACTTGGGGTCTTTCCTAGGCTCAAGTGGTGTATTTATGATCTGGCTATAAAGGCCTGAGGACATCACGTTGATTGGGGATTCACAGTCAATGTAAGGATGCTCAACGTATTGGTACCCAATCATACATGGTATCTTCACATTCCCGGGATCACCTCTCTTAATCTTTGGGTCAATTCTAACAAAAGGTGGTCGAGGGTTATCAACTAGGTTGTTATAGTAAGAAATCTCCTCCTTAGTGGGGTATTCATTGAAATAATCATCCAACCTAGGATCTACCTTTACTTCATTAATTTTCTCAATCAACTTCTCAACCGTAAGATTATTACGTTCTAAGTAATTATCTGAGTATATGGCAGTCTCTAAGTTGTTCAAGGCATAATCGAGCTCTATATCAACAATTCTATTGAGCTCTCTGAGCTCACTAATCTCATTCTCAAGTTGGCTACGCAACAAAGCTACTTCGCCAGGTGTAAGGGGCGGATTCGCGTTTTCCATAATGGCAAACTGAATAGTCAATGAAAATCTTATACGAACAAAAGCACGAAGAAAATAGATAGACTAAAGAAAACCTAGAAAAATAAAAATAAAATAAAAATCTCGCTAGAAAGGAATCTAGTGAGTAGACCTATAAAATAAAAATTCAACCTAAACAATAACTATTCCCCGGCAGCGGCGCCAAAAACTTGATGCGTGGTTTTGCAACCTTACAACAGGTTTTACCTCTCGAGGGATCTCAAGAGGCTTACAACCCCACCAGGCAGTGTACCTGACCGATGTAGTATAGTGTAGTGGTAAGTACGGGGGATTGATCGTTCTCCACAGGGAATAGTGTTCGTTAGGTATGAAAAACTACTCTAATAGGTCTAAGGGTGAGAGAAGATTCTTTTTTATGTTTTTATAATTTTATGAAAGCAAGTAAAATCTCGGGTTTGAAAGAGTGGGCGGAATTAGTTGTTAGTCAACTAACCCAAATAACTACGAATGCAAATAAAATAAAATAACAGAAAATTAAAAGGTGGTAAAACTTATGTGGAGAAAAATGTGTTTACTTAGATTTCCTTACTCCCTAACTATCTTTTACCGGTTGATTAGTGTGTATTAATCGCGTGGATGACGGGTGTATTCCTTAATACCAATCGTGGGGTGGCGTACGTACTTCCCCAACTCTATGAACTCCTACTTCACTCCTATGTCGAGCCGGCTAGGAAGCTCCTAACATGGGATCACTAGAATTTGCTCATGCATTAAATACAACCATAAAAACCTTTAGTACGCATTGGTTCATGTTTCTTAAGACGTTCAAGCAAGTTACCGAATAGGAAGTTAGCCAGTTTTCTTAAGCCTAACATAGATAAACAATCATCCAATACAACTAATAACACACTAATAACCAATAATCAATAGCTAGGTTTCATTAGATCTAAGCAAACACAAAGATAACCTAGCCTAGCATGTTAAACAAAAGACAAGAACAAGATAGAATCAAACAACACATAGACATATTGAATGATTAATTGATAACTTATCTTCAATGTAACATGGAAGATCTCAAGGCAAAAAGCCTTGAAAAAGATGCTAAAATCTTCTTAGGGTTTTCACACACAAAGTTCCACAATAAGTTCCACACTAATGACAAAAAATTGCAAAATTATATATAGACTTTCAGATCTGACGGCGTCACGTTATGGAGTGTGACGCTGTCACCTCGCCGCTTTTAGGGTTCCCGGATGGCCTTCTTGACGCCGTCCCTCTTTAGCTCTCCAAAATCCGTTCTGGCTTATCAAGGCTTGACGCCGTCAGAATTAGGCGTGACGCCGTCCCTCTTTAAATTAAGCCGTGACGACCTTGATCACTCCAAAGGGTGACGCCGTTAGAATTCCCATGCAAATTTCTCTGGCTTATCATGAGTAATTTTCATATCCACCTTTTTCTTCCCAAGCCATGACGCCGTCTAGACCAATATCTGACGCCGTCTAAGGTACTTTTTAGCCGATTTTGAGACTTTGTCGTTTTCTTCACTTTTATGCTCCAAAAATGTCCAAAATGCTTCATTTTCCAGATTTCTTCTCAAAAGTACCTAAAATGATAAAAGGAACGATTTAGGGCAATATTTGATCAAATAAATACGATTTAGGGCTTAAATGACCCCTTAAAAGCGGTACACTTTTCTCTTAGTAGGCTTTGTTTTGTATTATTTTTCAAACTTCTCTCCATCGGGATCCACTATTGTCATCTTAATGTGCCACATATCATCCCCTTCCTTAGGTGGCTTTTTCCAATCCCATTTACTATCCTCATCCTCCTTACCCCATTTATTCATTTTGAGATTAATTGGTAGAGCTCATAGGAACTCAATCATCTGTCTAAATACTAGAGGGTCCTTAAATGGGTCAATTTCGGTTTCCCTAGCAAATTGTTGTTCCATATAAGATGCATTCTTCACAAATTCATCCTCTAAAAAAAACGGGCGTTGAGGTCCTATAAAATCTTCATTGATTCGGGGGCCATATCTTGATGGTTTCCTAACCCTAACTAACCAATCAGGCCTTGTTTCTGCTTCTTCATCATACTTATGCTTTTGGACATCAAAGATCGACCTAGTGTATCCTTATCCTACTGCTATCTTAGACATCTTACAATCTATTATCGCACTAGCGGTTGCTAAAAATCCTCTTCCAACAAGCAATGCACACTTAAGGTAACTTAAAATATCTAAGACATGGAAATCCGCCAAAATAGTCAATCTATCTATGTGCACTATCATGTCTTTTAATATCCCAACCGGATGAGTTACACTTCCATCTGCCAATCCTATAGCCGATTTCGTTGCTTCTAGTTTTCCTAAATTAAGACTCCTATAAAGAGACAACGGAAGGATATTGATGCATGATCCTAAGTCGGCTAAGGTATTATAGGCCTTAGAATTCCCAATCCTACATGGCAAAACTATGACCGGATCATCTAACTTCATGGGTAAGTTATTTTGAACAAAAGCGGTCCCATTCTTACCAAACTTAACTTTCTCCTTATATTTCTCCAAGAGGGCATTGTAGTAGGGAGCATGAGTCAAGACATCAAGAACCGGACTTTCAACATAAAGATCTTTTAATTCATCATTAAGATCAAGGTTTTGTTCTTGTTTGGGTGATGTTTCAATAACTTGGTTAACCGACATGTGATAACGCTCAAATTGTACATGTTTTTAGGAGCGTTATCATAGATTTTATGCATATATATTGATCACTTTTATAAACTTTTGGTACTTAATGAAATATAATTTCTATTTTAGGTTCATGGAAGCTCATGACAAAGAAAACCAAGAAAAAGACGAAGAAATGATCAATAAACGAAGATTTATGCATGTACGAAGAATTCCCGACAAATGAAAGTCTCTTGGAGTATATTTGAGAAGATAAAGTCATGAAGTTGTCACTCCAAAGACTCAAAGAATAAAACACAAGAAGGAAAACGAGGAAATAAATGAAGAAAAGAAGCTAAAACGAAGAAATCATGGAAGACTCATTGTTCCCGACACACTTCCACCATTTTGGCCATAACTTGAGCATACGAACTTGGATTTAGTTGATTCAAGCGGCCACGGAAAGCTAAGAGAAAGATCTACAACTTTGTTCTTTATCATTTCTGGCCAGAAGGCCCCTTCCTGTCAGTAGGAGCCCGCATCCGATTCGGATGGAGCAAAGTTGATTTTTACGAGAGCTTTAACCGATCGGTATGGCCCCGCATCCGATCGGTTGGCTGAATCTGACTTTTACAAGTTATTTTTAATGCTTATTTAAGTGCCATTAAGCCCCATGTCCGATCATGTGCCTCCATTAACTCCTAAACCTGCTACTTTATGACACTTTTTGCCCAAGTAACTTACTTGTTGGCTAAGGGTAGCTTCTACCTATAAATAAGACCATCTTGGCATGGTTTTAGGTGTGAAATTCTAGCCTCCACCAATAAGGATGAATTTTCACCAACTATTATCAACCCCAAAAGACCACAAACCTCTGCCATTTCCAGAAGTAGTGCTCAAGTGCTAAAGAAAGTGTTCGGGTGTGATTTTCCTGCTTGGTTAGAAGTTGTAGTTGATTGGAGGCTTGAAGGTTGCTATAATCCTTCACCTTTACCTGTTGTAATTGATACATTGGGTAAACTCTTGTTACTTTTATGATGTTGAATTCTATTATTCATGTTGAACTTTGGTTATTGATTAATCTTGACATGGAATAGTTTTGTTTACTTGTTTGGATATTATGATAATTTGTGATAATAGGATGTTTGGATATTTGTAGTGTTTGTTTGGATTATGATGATAACATCATATTTGGTTAAATTGGAACTTGTCTTGTTTATTGTTTTGATTAATTATTGTTGAGTCTATATGTCGAAAGGATTCTCAATAGTGGTTGATTTCAATTCATTAGTCGACGAATGTTTTGGTCTTGTACTTTGTGACGATTGTATGAGAAACTTAGTAAACATAACAAGTGAAAGTTTAATTTAGATTAAAGGTAGAAAGACATCTTTTGAATATGTGTTCTAATCATTATTTTTCAAGTAAATGGAACTTCACAAATTGATGACATCAAAGTTATGGGTTAAAAGAACTCTTTGTTTGTTGTTGGTTTAGGCATGAGTTTTATGACATGACCAATTGATTAAGACTTATGTATATTTGATTTATAAAACACTAAATTATTATTGGTTCTAAAGGTCGAAATGATTACCTTTGATAATATGTTTTCCAAGCTAACCATCCTAAAACTCGTAAAGGCTTACACCAAGTCCTTACTAACTTATTATCATTGCCAAACATGTATGTCCTTGTGTGCTTGTTCTCATATTGCTTTTCTTGTTGGTTTGATCCGTGACAATCATAACCATCAACTTGTTACTTGCTTAAACAAACAAACGACACTTGAGTGCAATCAAGTCTCTTGGGACGACCTTGACTTACCAACCTCTATACTACATACGACTAGGGTATACTTGACCGAATGTGTTCCTAGTTAATCGGTAATTCTTCTTTATAAATTTAAAACCTTTTGCGAATGCATCAAGTTTTTGGCGCCGCTGCCGGGGATTTGGTTTTTGTTCTTAGGTGTTTGTTTGTTTGCTTGTTTGTTCGTTTCCTTGATATATTGATTGATTGCTTGTTTGTTAATTTGTTCGAATTGCTCTTGCTGATGAATGATTGTTTCTTTGCTCTTGTTTGATTGTTTGCTTGTTTGATCATGTAAATTGTTTAATTGCCTCCCTTGCGTTTTGTTTCAAAAATCTCTAAATTCTCATCTTTTGCTTCATGATCTTGGCGTCAAAATCAAGTGTTTTGGTGTTGGGATTTGGTTTCATGTGTTCTAAAAATGCTCATTCAAATGTTTGCTTTCAAAGTTTGTGCTCGAATTGCTTGCGGAAAAAAAAAAAAAAAAAAAAAAAAAAAAAAAAAAAAAAAAAAAACCATCCAATTGTGTTTGTCTTAATTTTCTTAATTGATTTACGTGATTAATAATGTTTTGATATTTGTTTAGAATAGTAGAATATGCTCTTGAGTGTTTAACTTTATTTTTAAGTTTAATAAAAGTTTAAAAGTTTAAACATGTTTGCTCTAAAAAAAAATTTACCGAGCCTTACAACCGATCGGATAGACCCAAACCTAAAAATATTTCATCCCAACCGAATCGGATGGTTACCCATCCGATCGGTTGGATCTCTCGGTAAATATTGGCCCAACCCAACCGATCGGTTAGATACCCTGACCGATCGGATGGACCAACCGGTAAAAAAAAAATAAAAAAAAAATAAAAAGAATGTTATTTTCATTTTTCGTATTTTGTTCTTGTGTGTTTGTGCTTAGATCGAATAAGTTTAAATGTCTTTTGGTTTTTGCAAGAGTATAATTTCTTTTATTCTACTTAAATTTTGTTTTTTCATTTTAAATTTTGTTAATTTAGTACGTTGTGAATAAATAAGTACTTGTTTTTAAAAAAATGTTTTGAACTTTGTGGGTATGTTCACTGGAAACCCTCACGAGACTTCACTCATCCACTCGGGCCACCAAGGGGTTTAAAAGGCTTGTTGCATACGCTAAATGCAACCGTGATGCCTACGAAAGTGAATTTTATAATTTTACGCATTTTTTGTAGTTTAGTTTATTTTTGCAAATTTAATAAGCTCTTGGAGATTGGATTATTGGTGATATTATACTTGGTGTGGAGATGTTTTGTTGAATGAGAAATTGTTGATCTCATAAGCTTATGCTAGCATTTGCTTAGAACCTTATCATATGGAGTTCGATCGCGATTTCTTGGCCCGGGAAGTTTCGTTTCTCTTGGACTATCTATTTATTTATTTATTTTCCCGATTTTACATGTTTTGAAGTTAATTTTCATTACATTTGGACAATGCTTAGCTTAAGTATGTGGGGAGTAAATAGAAAAAAAACGAAACTACTTTTCAAATTTATATTTTTTTGGGGCCAATTTAAAATTTTGTATATTTGTTTGCCCTTGTGATCTAATTATTTTCACGCTTTTAGGATAATATATTAGAATAACTGGATCATCCCACTGGTGAAATCTGTAATTTTGAAAAATTGAGATATGTCCCTATTAATATTGCAATCCATTATGGGATCTATAACATTTGCTAGCACATATTATAGCCCTTTCCACTAAATTGTGAGGATTTGAGCCTGTTCTATATATATAGCATACATCTTTTATGCTTGGATCTTTTGCTATGAGTGTGCCGGTGATTTTATTTATTCTAGAACTTGTACATGTAAATCAGTACCAGACCGCAGTAAGATCGCATTCGTGTGATATAAGTGTATTCGTGTGATAAAGAGGCACCTTAGGAATAAAACCAAATAGCCTTCAATTTACATCTAATGATATATTAGCTAGCCACATCGGTTAGTTAACCACCCATATGGACCCATTTGTTAGCGTTTATCTTTAACGCTAGATACCCTTGGAACACCCTCCGAGCCAATCTTTTCATTTTTGTTACATCCAGAAAAAAAGCAAAAAAATATTTTACACTTTAAACCTTAGCCTAACCCTTTGTCAAAGTCTAAACGGTGGGTTGCTAGTTGCTTGGAATGTTGGATTGTTTTTTATGATTATTAGTTAGCCACACTTTGTCATTCGTGTGTGCCATTCCGACAAAGATGGAGAGGGTCCGCTTCATATTTTATATTTTTGTGGTGATGCTTATGCGAAGTGTGGGGGAGATATGATGTGATGTATGAAAGAGAAGTGTTGAAAGAAGAAAAAAAATGTGAAAAAAAAGGAGAAAAGAAAAAAAATGAATAAGTCATCAAAGAAAAAAAAAAGAAAAGAAAAAATATATGTGATGACAATTATAGCCAATGCACTATATATTATTATGAAGATAAAGGAAGATGAAGTATGTTTGAGATATTGATTAGCCAATGTGCTAAGACGTGATATATATATATATATATATATATATATATATATATATATATATATATATATATATATATATATATATATATATATATATATATATATATATATATATATATATATATTTGGTGATCGATATGTGAAGAAGAGAAAGTTGTTAACTATAATCATTTACAGGTTTGCGGTTTGTTCGGTAAATAGCAACAATGGGACTTAGACTTGACTTTATTTTTCTTTTAAAACCAATTTCATAAATACTCTCATGCCTTATCCCTACCCTTATTAAATTACTTTATTCGTTGTTAGCTTTCGGGCATCCGGATATAGTGATGGCTTTGTGAAAATATGTAGTGCATTAACATTGTAGTGACCATCCGGTTTTTGAATAGTTGAAAAACGCGCCAGCGATATAGTGCGTATTTAGGTGACCATCCGTTATGCAAATAACGTTGCCAACGAACCTAGGTACAATCTAGTGACCATCCGTTGCTTAGCTAGTCAAGCATTCGTTGCTAGCGATCTATTATATTCTTGTATGAAATATTTGAACATTAGCCGGTAAGCTTTAACCTTAAACCCGAATAAAAGTCCTCTTTAGATGTTTACACTTGGCGCTTACGCCACGTTGGTGGAGTTTGGTCTCTTGTACAAGCCTATTGTGGAAAACTAGAAGGGGGGTTGAATAGTTTTACGTCTTTTTAATTTATGAAAACTTTTGTTTACTTTTTAAAACTTCGATTCTATCTTATGTGAATTCAACTCTTGATCAATATGAACAAATATAAACAAATATAGATAAGCAATGCAAGTAAAGTAAATATAATGAAATGAAAGAAAGAGATGGAAAGATCAAACCACAACACGGAGATTTATAGTGGTTCGGCTACAAGGACACCTTCCTTGCCCTACTCCACTCCTCGGGTCACCTACTCGAGAGTTTTCTTCACTATGTCAACAAACTCCCTTATGGCGGAGAAAACCTTACACAACTTTAGCTTACACCGGCTTAACGACACAAAGCTAGATGTCGAGTTCTAATCGTAGCTAGAACCAATCTCACGACTTGTACACAACTTCTACACAACTTAATCACGACTTCTTCACGACGGCTTCACGACGGCTTCATGACTTCTTCACGACTTCTTCACGACTTCTTTACGACTTCTTCTTCACGACTACTTCACAACTACTTCTACACTACTTCTTTACAACACAACTAGTTACTTACACTTAGATCTACTTATCACAACTATACAACACTTTACACAACTATAATGATGATATGAGTTAAACTATAATACTTCTTCTCTAGTTGAAGGAGTATTCTTCTTTTGCACTTTGATGGTGGAAGCTTGGATCACTTAGAAACCAATGCTCAAGAGAATATGATCAAAGGGTTTTTTTTTAAAGGATTTACAAGATTTAAAACAGAATGTTTGGGTGTGCAAAAGGTGAGTAAAAATCCAGGGGAAGGCTGGTATTTATAGGAGAAAAATCTGGACAGCTGGAGCCTACTGGAGCGTGGCCGGCCCCCTTAAATAGGGGGCGGTCCCCTTAATTTTAAGGGGGCCGCCTAGTAAAATTAAGGGGGCCGCCCTTGCTGATCGTTGGCCAGTTTTGTCCTTTTGTGGGGAAGGTTTTTCTGGAACATTTTAACTGATTTTAGTTAAAATTTTGAATTCATATGTTTATAAAAGATTAAACATTTTTATTTAATACCAAAAATATTTTTCAAAAATATATAAAATGTTTTTGATGTTTTATAAAAAATCTAGTTATTAAGAAAATGTTCCTTTGATCATATAATGCATTAAGCATTAGTTCATTCATACCTTAAGTGATTTGAGTTGTAGAAATAGATATTAACAACTAAATACTTGTTTACGTTATAATTTTCCGATTAATGATTTTACATTTTGTGATTATCAAAACGTAGAGATATCGAAAAATATTAATAACGTGTTTAGGCATTATTTATATCAACAATCTCCCCCTTTTTGATGATTACAAAATCTAAACTCATTAAATCTAAAAATTAGTTTTTACACAAGTATTTAGTGAGTTTACATCTATTTCTCCCCCTTTTTGTAGAATCAAAAAGGTTAACCGACAAGTTTTAAGTGAAAAAGTGTCGTATGAGAACTCCCCCTTGATGTGTACTCCCCCTCGTTTGGGGGCACCATGGAAACGAGCTATGGAACGCTTGCAAGAAAAATGTTAGAAGCACAAGTATATGTAACAACAATAAGCAAGCATGTAGAATAAGAACATTCATTTAATAAAAGTGTTGTGTATAAATACACAACCAAGTAGATTACAATATAAGGCATACAAACATTCAAACAAAAACAACTAATGATACTACATAATCGTCCTAGGAGTACATGATCTTCCATGGAGCTTGCATACAAAATGGTTTTGAAAATTATTTTTAAGCATTGCATATGCTTAATTGGGTGAAAATGGAGGTGGTGGTGGTGTAGTGGGTGAAGGTGGTGGAGGTGGTGGTGGTGGTGGGTTGGTAATCATGTGTTCAAGTGATGAAAACATGTAGTGTATCTCATCTCTAAGACCAAAGATTATGGTCCGGTTATGGATGCAACAAATACAATTGTCACCATGGGCTTCAAGCAATGCCCAAGGTATAGGAAAGAATGGTTGTGGGGTTGGTGATGGTGAGAAGTGAGCATCAAGAGGTGTGATGGGTGATAAGGAAATGGCAAGTTGGGTGTATGAAGGTTCTTGAGTGGATGGTGGTGATGATGCTCTTGGTGATGATGTTAGGTGAGTGTTGATGTAGTCATTGATGGATGAAGTGGATGGTATGGAGGAAGAGGATGCTCCATGGGTAGAGGGTGTTTTTGATGGAGCATTTGGTACACTTGGGGATGAACATTGAGGTGGTGGTGATGGAGTTTTGATGTCATCTTGGGTTAGGTCTATGAAAGGTTGTTTTGGTGGTATGATGACAAGTCTTTGCTTCCTTGGAGTCTTAGAGATGGAGGATTTTGGTTATAACATGGTGGTTTTGGATGGTGAAGGATGATGGAATGAGAGGTGATTTTATGGAGGGAATTTATAATATGAAAGTGTGGTTGGTTTAGGTTAAATGTTGAGGTTTTGTAGTAAGATTCCAATACCAGTTCGTCCATAAGGAGAAATGGTAGCTGGGGCTAGATAAAAGTGGTCACAAGATGCAAAAGAAAACAGTAAATTTTACTGTCCAGATGGCCGGTCCCCTTAATTGTTGGGCGGCCCCCTTAAAATTAAGGGGACCGCCTAGGAAATTAAGGGGGCCGCCCATCTGGTGTTTTCCCAGGCGACCAAATTTGAAAAATTTCCAGAAAAAGGTCATTTTTAGGGTGTATTTGCAGCAAGTTCCATTTGAATCATGTACATCAAGAATGATTAAATATTATCAATAGCATATTAAACAAATAATATACATATTAAAAAAAATATTAGAAGCATAGGCATATTATATCAACTAAATATGTAGCTTAGTACTAACATGACATAAGTTTAACATCTAACATAATAAAAGTCATGGCAAGCAAATGTTAAGATAATATTACTACATATAAATGTCTAAACATAATATTGTTCAAAGAAGCCAACTTCCACATCTCATTTCTTCTTCTTTCCGAAAATATTCTTGAAAGCTTTTCCTATCGTCTTGAAACCACCTCTAACTTCTTGATGCATCTGTTGAGTTGTGTTGAGTAATGAGGTTTGTCGTTCAAATAGGATTTGTTCGGTTTGTTCGGAAGGACGAGGAACTTGATAATCGGAATAATTAAGTTCCGGGAGATTATCCACGAACGTCGTGGGAGATGGAGTACTGACACGTGAGGTGCCTTCCTCCTCCTCATTATCATCTCCCCGATGACATGTGGAACTACGAGGTGCGTAGATATTAGGGCATCTAGATTTGCCCTTGTCACTACGAGATCGACGAAGTTGGCTACGAGATAGAGGGCGTAGGACGGGATGAACGAATAGGTAAGCATCACTCTCAAGATGAGGGAAATGTTCCATGACATAACGATAGAGACGGGTGAGGAACATGCCATAGGGAAGGTTGGCGTTGGGAGTGTTTTTGGCTGACATGATGCGATAGACAAAGAGGTAAGCCAAATTGTATTGTTCTTCTGCAACAATACAATACAACATGTGAGCAATGCTCGCCGTGAGATGATCACGGTGACCACCGGTATCGAACGCATTCTCACGAATGAGTTCTTCCCAATGCTTCATGTCGGGGCTTAACTCTTTAAGAATGATTTGGTTTGCATGGATTTTGACATTTTTTGACTTGATCCTTTGGCTAGTCGTACCACGTTCTAGCTCGAGAAGTCCACGGATCTGGTCAGGAGAAGAAATATCAGAATAGTACGGACCATTCTGAGGCCGATTTTTCTCAAGAGATGAGAGATCCCATTCATTTGAGAAAATGGCTTGACCGTTGTAAGGAATTTGGAGAATTTGACCAAACTGAGCTAGATCGAGAGTGATAAATTCGTTTTGGATCATAAAGGAAATAAGAATATAGCCATATGAATCGGTTTGCACCGTCACTTGGCTATAGAAGTCTAGAACGAAGCGAGGAATGATTGGCTCATTTATTTTGTAGAGACAATCGAGGCGAACATTTGAGAACATTCGCTCGATTTGATCGGATTGATAGAAAGAAGGCTCGACAATTCTACCTTCGTGAATGTTTCTATTTTCGATGGGTCGATAGAAACATGCAATAGAAGGAGATATGCCGGGAGTTTCGGAGACTTTTGGAATGTAGGCCTTGGTTTTGGAAAGATCACCGACTGTAGCTTTAGGCATTTTCACAAAATGTGTTGCTAATCAAGATACAAGTATTTGCCCCTTGCGAAATTAGTCGGAAGTGGTGATTTGGTGAATGGTTTTTGAGGTTTTGGTCGTTCACAGCAGAGGGAGAGAAAGAGTGTTTTGTGAAATGGGATGTTTGGCTAAAATTCAAGAAGGAAAATAATTTTTGGCTGCATCAGATGGCCGGTCCCCTTAAACATTAAGGGGGCCGCCCACGATAACAAGCCGGTCCCCTTAATTTTAAGGGGGCCGCCCGCCAAATTTTGGAATTTTAGGATTTTGTTTCTGACGGCAAAATATTTAAATGCATATATTTATAGACTTATAATATATCAAAAATACGTTGGTTTGTATAGGCACGAGGAATGAATACTTGACATTTTATTAACATTTTGTTAAGAAAATATTTCTTGAGAATTTTGGATAAAATAGTCAAGATGTCAAGTCGACAAGGGTTCTAGGGAGTGAGAGTAAATGTGCATTTTTATATGTGTGTATATATATATATATATATATATATATATATATATATATATATATATATATATATATATATATATATATATATATATATATATATATATATATATATTGTGTGTGAACGTGAGATGTTAAATAGAGTCGAGAAATGATGAGGTAATGACGGAGATAGGTGCTGACGGCGATGGGAGTTTGTTTCATCCATAGTTTTCTTGACTCGACGGTCAAAGTGCTACTTCTACGTTAATCCACTTAACTCACTTCTCTTCATCACCATGAGTTATGTGATAGTGGACACGGAAGATTTTCGTGTTGAACGTTAAAGTTCAAAAGAGGCAAAGGGGGAAGAAAAGGTTCGAGGACGAACAATTTCTTTTAGTTCTAGATAGTCAACAAATGACGTATCTAGGTTATGTGCAGATATATTTATATATGTATATAGTATATTTATATATGTATTTATATTAGATATATGTATAAGAGATTATCTTCTAACTAACACGCAAGAACCAACTAAACTGGGTATTAAAACTTACGGGGGCATGCAATGAGCTAGTTCTTTAGTCCTAAGTATATAACATAGAGTAAGACATGAAAGAAAGGCGTACCTTTTAGTCTTCAATAAGTAGTCTTCAAGCACTTCAAAAAGTTTATGTTGACTTATAGAAGTCAATCAATGGAGAGATGCCGAAATTCCCGATGAGTGAACACGTTAGCCACTTGGTCCCCATTGTCCAATTTGTCCATAGTTGTTTGGACCGAACATGGTTTGCAATTGACTAGGATGCATGTATGGTGGAAGTATTCCCCAAGGATTGAAACTTGGTGGATTTGAATAATTCCACATTGGGTGAGTATTATTTTGACGGTTTGGTCTATTTTGGTATCTTCTAAGTTGAGGTGTTTTAGGCCAAGGGTGAGGACTAGGTGGTCTTCTAGGAGGAGGTGTTTTTGACCTAAGCTTTGGTTTAGAGTATTCTACTTCGGTTTTTAAAGATGGTTTTTAGAAAGCTTTTATTTCCTCATTATTAGCTATGGGTATTTTTCTATCTTTTATAAGTATATATTTAGGCTTTGACTCTAATAATTTTTTATTACTAGTTTCACTTTCAAACTTTACATTTTTAGTTTCACTAGTTGTAGCTTTAGTTGAGTTAAATCCTAATCCGGTTTTATCTCCTGATATTCTTTGAATGCTTATTATATCCCTAAGTGAATTACTAACTATTTTCAAATTTG